>OFHS01002051.1:0-12350 GCA_900245855.1 Calvadosia cruxmelitensis
CTATGGCGTTTGCGGATAAATAAAAATAAAACTTTAAAAGAGGGCAAATTAAAAAGATGATACAATTGAACACAGATCGATGTCTTGAATCGATTTCTAAAAGCTGGATCTGCTTGTGGAGTTTAAATTGTCTCTGTGAGAAGTGCCGGAGAACGAGTTGTACAGCCGAGCAGCTAACACACAGACTGAGTTCTTCTTGTAGGCTGTGTTGCACACTGGGATTTATCAAGATGTCTAGATGATGCACAACAGGGAGTCCATGAGACCACACAGAAACGAAATGATACAATGAAAAAAGATTACTGTCTTACAATCATCAACAATAGAATTTCAAAGCCATGCGGGATGCTGCTTCAGATGACAGCTCAAATAGATGCCGCACAATCAAACTAGTTTGAACAGCAAAGTCTTTTCGGTTTTTACTTGAATAGCTTTCCGGTGCAGAACTGTTTTATTAATTAACTCTAGGTTAATTATTTTAACTTATTTTAATTGTAGATTATTTTCCCGTATATTTAATTGAAATAAAATCATGCTTTAAAAGCAATGAGTAAACAAATGACTCTTCAGCATGAGTACTAGTTACGCTACTGCTACCATCGCTGTCTTTTCACTCATCTTTATTTTTCCATCATTCAAACAAATATTAAACTTTACAATCTGAAAAACAAACCTATATATACATATTGAAATTAAAACTAATAAGAATGCTAAATTATCATTTAGCTATATACATATTAAAATCGCTTCCGCTACTATACAGGCTAAAAATCTCCGACAAATTCCACCAGGGGATGCCATTCCCACGACGCTAGCTGCGTTACCCCTTTGGATGCAGATGGCTAACCTTTGCACGAGGAAACGAGGAAGCATCGTGCCCTTGGTTCACCTGTGGCTGAAATAAGGCGTTTACCCAGTTTGCCGATGAACGATCTGCAGTTTTCGCCAAAGGTGCCGATGTTTCCGTGCCGAGTGGCTGTACAGAGTACAGAATATTTTGCCGTTTTCTATATTTCGCCATCGCTATGAGTTCGTTGCTGCGTCGCGTAGACTCTTAGTCAGCGAATTCTTTTATTTGACTACTCAAATAATGTTACATGCCAATGAAGATCATAAAGTATCAGGACGGTATCAATAAGCCGGCTCAACATTTAGTATGAGCCTGTAACTATTGGCATATAACTTGGTATCGTTATGACGTGACGATTTTCAAATCTATATCTCCATTGCCTCTTCAGCACGGCAGAATAGAGAAGAAAAGCAATCCAATCTTTTGTACAAATAGCGTTACATATTAGAACCTATATATTATGCTAACTACATCAACTTTCTTGTCCTTGCAAGCAATCTCATCATTTCCAATGCATTCTTCAAATTGAGTAAACCAAATTTAGGATCTTCGAATCCAGTAACTAGTACACTTCAATGATATGCCCCATGTCACAGAAGCAGCATTTATTACGTGAACGCAGATCAAAAAGCGTTTAGCAAATAAACCATACACAAGCGATGTATCTTCTGTTTGTAAGTCATATTTATTTGCGTCGAAAGAGTCCGAAGAAGTTGAATCGTCGTTTCTCCTTGAGCTGTTAGAATTTCAGTTTCTCTTTTTCAATGCTTTCGTTCAGTTGAGCTATTTCCTCTTCTTGATTGACGCGAATGTTGTTAAGATACGTCTTGTATCGTTCCTTCATCTCAAATTTGATCTCTTGCTCAGTGTTGAGTTGGTGAAGACACAAATACTCCTCTGTTAATTTCTTGTTTTGTTGAGTTGTGAGCTCCACTCTTTCACTGACTTCCTCCATTTCGTTTTGATGTTTCTTTAGTTCATCTGATGCTAAATCAGCTGTTTTCTTGGATGAATTCACTTCCTTTTGGATTTCAATCCCTTTGTTTGTATGTTTCTTTAATTTATTTCTCATTTGATCTTTCAGCTTGCAAGCAAACGACATGGTATTGCTTTGCATCGGGGATGTCTGAGTTGAGTTTGTTATCTCGTTGCTTGATGCTGCCATCCCTTCATGATCTGGGACCCTTTTCTTCACTTCCGAAATGCAATCATTGGCTTTAGCGAGTTCTTCTTTCATCTCCATTGCATCCAATTTGAGAATTGCTGTTTCAATTGTTACACTCACGAGGTCGACGAATAGTTTGGGTGTTCTCACATCTCGGAAGAAATGTTTTCCTCCCAACAATTCTCCAAGTTCCTTGAAACCAGCCATCTTTTAGTTCACAACCTATAGCGCAGTTTCCGTCTACCCACAAGACAGTTTCCAGAGATCAATTCAAATCAGCTGGTATCGCGTTGAGCAAAGATTTATCGCTCTGTTCGCAACGATAAATTCCGAAGAACAAATTTCATCGCACTCAAAACCACTTATGACGTCAGAACGATGTTCGACCCAGTCCCTGGTTCGTCGAACTTTTGTGGACGCGAAATTAACATAACACTCTTTCTAAGAATTGTACACTGTTAAAACCATACCTTGGTTAAAACAACTGTTATCCTATACTGTCGCTCACTGGCTACTAATTTTAATGCCTGCCAAGATGTCTCCTAGGCTGCGGGAAAATCGCAGACATTTTGTATTTACTTAATTAAATGGCTCAATGATTGTCTTTCCGTTTGCTTTTATTTTTAGTAAGATAGCGTTCTTCGTACTAGGTCTTAACTTATGCATAGATGCTTTGTTTTACAAGCTGGCAAGAAGACTGATTTCCCAATCCCAGGGCTTGCAAATTGATTGTCGCCAATAGAAATAATTAACGCCGTGTATTCTATACGCCTATGTAATGAAGTCCTTGCACGTCCGGTTAGTGAAAATCTATTCGCCACAGATCAGTCTCAAACATTTTCCATTAACAATTCAGGGTTAGTATAATGATCACACAGTCAAACCTGTATTATCGGCCACCTCGCTAGAGCAGCCACATGTGTATAAAGACCATAACCCTGAAAAGAAACTTTCTATAGAATTCAACCTGTCCAGAAAGGCCACCTGGCTATAAAGATCATTTTCCTCAAGTCTTACCGGTGACCGTTATTCACAGGTTTCACTGTATATTTAAAGAAATAACAGGGAAACATTTGGAATATCTGTAGCGTAACCAATCAGATTCAACCTACGGAATGAATGAATTTTCTTTCCCTACTTACCAGATCTCTAGGTGCCAGGCAATGCGGAACCCAGAAAGTGATGCTCTGTGGGACCCTGTGGGGGACATTAATTTTGAAAACATCCAATTGAGTTTCCAGATAAATAGAAAAATACTTCAAAGTGTAACTCAAACGAGACACACTACGATTTAGAAACAACCACTTGGAGATCAAATGGTCTACTGTAAGCTTACAATTCTCGATGTCACAATTTTGTTCAAAAACCTGCTTGCTAAATTTCTAGCCATCCTCGAAATGTCATCTGACGCATGATAGTTTGGTCGGAAATACTGCGCTGTTGCACTAAAATCACAAAGAATTTCAGCTCTCGACTATCGGCCTTCACGCCCACCCCATGGGACTTGCAACATTTTGTTGTTCTCTTTCAAAAATAATTACGCGGCAGAAAAATAATGCTGATTTCTCCCGGTTGTATAATTGGGATTTGTTTTTAGGGACGTGGTTATTACCTTAATTATTCGCTTCAAACAAAAGCAACCCCTATGGGCAGTCCCAATGCATTTTGGTATAATTATAATTTGAATTGACCTCTGTCACTGGTGAAGACGCCAGGAAAATGTTTTATTTGCAACCGACTTTTGTCAATGATGGTCAATTTCAAGGGTTGTTCTTAGCTTTCAAAATTTTCAATTTCAGCTAAAAATCACGTGACAGAAAACAATCGTATCCCGAAATTACAAATTATTTTATATTTTATACAGTGCCCTATTGAAAAAAAATCACATCCGTGTGAATAAGCCGACACCAAACGAGAAATATGCGACACATCGACCACGACAAAATAATTTAGTGTTTACAACCATGCTTACATCGAATATACAGCATTTAGAAACTAATTACAATTATCGTCATGACGACAACTTTCATGTCACGTGATTGTCCACTCGTCGTCTCTGACCTGTCAGCCGATGTCCATTGGGGGGGACAAGAATGACAAGTGGGGTCCAGGCGCTTGCACCTCGTCGGAACATCAATCTCGTCGAAGTCAGTGCGATGACAAAACATGCTACAGTAACATGTCAAGAATAACAAAGGGGTGGATTTATTAAGACTGGGCAGGCGAGGAAGGGGAGGGGGTGCTTGCAGTGGTGTCTGCCAACAGAGCTACTTGAATTTTTTTGTACATCCTACCTATTTACATTCCAACAATGTCAACTACTCATTCATTTAGCTAGCTAATTTACATTGGCTCTGATGGCAATTAACTTAACAATTATTCAGCAGGTGAGCAAATATCTATTACCGCTCTCTGTTCTTCTTGTTTGCAGACTGAGAATGAACAGCAAGCAAGGCAATGCAACGGATCCTTGCTTCATTCGCACAGTAACACATTGACAATGCCAAGAGTCTATCAGCTACACCGAGGCCACGACGGAGGGGACATGCACTGTAGCACAGACGACAGAAGATTGGCTGCTATCATCCGCACACTGTGGTTTAGGAGCTGATGCCCACTCATCTGCAGAAGGCTGTGTGGCGTCAACATGTCCACTTTCGCAGCTGACTTCAGGTAGACTTGTGCACGGGTGATTGCTGCCGCTGACCTGCGCTGTCGTCGATCCACTAACATTCTCCAGACTACTGGTTACGCTGACTGTTGTGCTACGTGGCTGCGGAATGAGTGAAGCGTGGCTGTCTACATCACAGTCACCATGGCAGCGAAAGTGGGCAATTAACGAGCGGCTTTCTATGCTTGTGCTGTCTTGACTGCCTGACATGCTGAGCTGTGGCTCTGTCAAAAAAGAAACCAAATGCAAATGAATTTAAAGAAAACATTGACAGCCGCGCCAGATGAGTTTTAGAAGAGACAATTCCATTCATCCAGTCAATCCATTCTTGAAGTATTCCATCATTTTAATACAATCTATTGATATGCATTCAAGGCTGATACAATTAGATATTCTGAGCCCCTTCTTCAAGCTCAGTAGCAGATAACTGAATCCTTGATAAGTACTGCACATTGCGATCCCTTACCATTAGTGACAGTTGCTTGTACGCTGACAACAATGTCATGGTTGGTCTGCAATGAGGAATTTGTATCTTGACTTCCAGGTGACGTCGCTCGAGTTGGACTACTCTTGGCACTCTGTGATGACGCTGCAGTATAGACTTCGTCGCGTTCTGCAAAATCAAGATTGACTCCTCTGCCATTGCGAGATGTACTCACTCCTGCACAGCCACCACTTCGGCATAGAGATACCGGCACAACACCATAGACATAGCCAAGGGCAATAGGAACACCAACACCGACAGTCAATGCAGCAAGAAACGGAGACACCAGCAATGAGCTAGCAACGCCAATGGTAATAGCAATGTTTCGCTTGTGCACTGACGATCCAGGCGTAAACCGTTGCTTAATCTAAATAGAAATCAAGAAGATACATGAGCACGAGTAGTGCATGGATCTTACAAAAGAATGCCACTGGATGCTGTGCGACACAAACCTCTCTTCCAATGTAAACAGGTATGCCAATCATCATGGCTGGTAGCACGACGCCAGCGGCCAACGCTATCCCTACAGGGGCACCAATTAATGTGCCTATCTGCCAAACAATTTTTTTCTTTCGACTCCATGGTTTTTTACCCCAAAAGGTACAACCCGAAGGACTGAAAAAAAAGATAACAATTTTATGAACTTGCTGCAGCTACCAAAACAGGAAACGTCAGTGTAATGTTTTAATCTTTCTTTGTGCAGTTGGCATTTTCTAGAGAGCGATTTTCAATAGAGCAGTAATAAATATAATTCTACTAGATTAAAATAGACTAAAGCTATGAACAAATTATAAAATCAAAATCTAAAGTACACAGTAAGAATGATGTTGCCTAGATGTGACTACAGAAAGAAAATTTATACAATTTCTTATTTAAACGTCCTTCTGTCCTCCTTTCAAAAAGGAATGCAGGTCGGTCTGTAGTGAATGGAATAAAACTGGAAGCAACATTAATCCATGCTAGGTCTATGGGGGATTGCAAAACGCAATTGTAGAGTGAAAATCTCAGCCACAATGCTTTTCTTGTCAAATTGAGTCGAGCTGCAGCGATTACGGAATTTTCATAATCGATTGACCGATTCAAATAGTTGATTAATCGACGGTTAACTGAAGATAGCAATAGAACAATAGACATAGCAAAGAACAACTAAAATTAGCACGCAATGAATCAACGCGTATTCTTTCAGTAGTCATTGAATACACAACTCAGTACTTGCTTTGTTAGATGAAGAATTGGAAATACGTAGATTCTTAGAAAATAAAGCTTTGTTGGAATTCTACCCGCCAAATGCTTGGCCCTGCTGAGATTCAGTCGTCTTGTGATGCTCTTTCCTCCATCTGTCCTATGGAGTGGGAAATGGGCTAGGCCGGTACCCCCGAGTAGCCATGGAAACCTGGCTTGTGGAGCAGCTCGTTCGGGCATATGCCCTCACTTGCCCTGCTGTTTGGTTGACACTTGTTGCTTCTGTTTTGCAACGGCTACCTGCGGACTTTCTATTTACGGGTGTTCAACATGACGTCGTTGTTCCGTTTTCGGCCACGGGAAGGGAAAACATGGCCGAAAGACACACAGATTTAACTGGCAAGGCAGTTCAATGCTCCAGCAATCAACAGCGGCAGAACAGAAGCGCAAAGTAGAATAAAATAAAGTAGTCAATCTACCACTGGCGGCTTTCACCAATTATGTGCAGCCTCATCAAAATAATCCTATCTCTTGCTGAAACCAACATGAGATGCATACTAGTCAATGACGTTGGCTCACCTCAGATAATGCAGATCGGATATCTCTTTCATGCAGAGCCAACAGAATTCAGCTCCACAAACGACACAAGTGATATGATTGCAGGAACCATCATCCATTTTGATTATTAACGCACCGCATCGCGGGCATGGTTTCATGTCCTCGGCACAACCAGATGCGCTGCGGTCTGTTGTTGATAATGACCTCACCTCGACTGAATTACGAAGGCGGGCAGCATCGCATGTTGTGTTTGGATGCCACAACTGTCGGCAGTGGTAGCAAAACTCTGTCTTGCAACCAGGTCGTTCACATTTCAACTGCGGACAGCTGGCACAACCTGCAGCTATGACGGCAAAACTGCAATCTGGCGCAGGACACCATCGTATGTCTGGTATTGCAGCTAAAACACGACGAAGTGCAAATTCTTCATATTTCCTAAACAGTGCGTCGTCATTAAGTATTTCTTTAACATCAAGCGGATGAAACAGTTCAGAGCATTCAGGACAACTGACCATCATACGCCATTCCTTGATGGCAATCGTCAGATGTTGGCGCAAACAGTCAATGCATGTCTTGTGTTCACAAGTTAACAGCGTTGGAAACATCGCCGCCGGTTTCCAATAAAAGCATATCATGCACAGCAGCTCCGGCTGCTCCTTCTTGACAGGTACAGTTGCTACAGGTGACGACAGTTCCTCCTTGATTTTTTTACTTTTACTACGACGAAATAGTTTGAATCTCCTCCGCTTGGTCTTTGTCGAATCTCCACCGCTAGCCTGATCGGGGCTGACTGAGGCAACCTCATCATTACTTGTGTTTTCATTGGCTACCATTGCATGTATATAACTAAAAAGGAAGAAAGAAAGAAAGAAATAGAGAAATGGAGTAAACGTTTGTACAAAGGAACAGCTAATTACAATCAAATAGCATAGAGAGGACTAGAACCTCAAAGCACAACAATCAAAACAAGCAGTGCCGTTTTAAGCAGTGAGAGGGCCTAAAGCACTTTTACCCAAAGAGGGGTCTAATTGTTAACAATTACCTTAAGAAACCCAAAACTTACTATTATTCAAATGCTCGCTCATTGGCATATCACAGATATTGCCCCCGCTCATAGACAGCAAATCAGGGAAAACAAAGTCAGTAGCACTCTGCAGCTGATCGCACACTGAACTAGATCTCAACATACTGTTACTGTGAGTTTTGAACTGACATTGAGAAGGGCCTATCTAGACTGAGGGCCTAAAGCACGTGCTTTAAGTGCCTACTGGTTAAAACGGCCCTGAAAACAAGTCAATTCAATGTGAAAAAAACAATGTCAAACAACAAATTGACAAAGGAAACCAAATCAAACTCAATTAATTCCTTATCACCCGTCACGTCTAGATCAATGAGTTTGTAAATTGTGATGAGTTACATCGCATTATCATGATTCATAATAAGTTAAATTCCTTCCTTTTGGAAATTCATAAATATGAAAATATGTCAAGCGCTTGTGCCATGATCCATTGGGAGTCAATTCAAGGGGCAAATTCGAATGGAAATAAGACATCAACCATAGACTACGTAGAAGTGATCTCTTAACCCTTGTTCTGCTATTGACGTGTATACACGTTTTCAAAACATTTCAAAAGTAGCAACATATAACCAATCACATAGTTAGTCCCTAGAGATCAACCAATCAGCAATCGATACAGCGACTTCAAGTCTTTATTTAACTAGTTTTATGAGCAGGACAAGGGTTAACACAGGTGATTGCTAGCTTGATACAATTCAATTGTATTGTTGGATAGCATAAGGAAGTGGTCTTTCAAGACAGGTGGTCACTAAAACAAGTTGGACTGTATCGAGTGATGCGTTCAAGCCATCCTTGTCTCAATTTAATCTTGCAGTCTGATTGGAAAACTCGTAATGTCTGAACCGGAGTTTTAGCGTACATTGGAAGAACTTACGGTTTTAACCCTTGTCCTGCTATTGACGTGTATACACGTTTTTGAAACAATTCAAAAGTAGCAACATATAACCAATCACATAGTTAGTCCCTAGTAATCAACCAATCAGCAATCGATACAGCGACTTAAAGTCTTCATTTAACTAGTTTTATGAGCAAGACAAGGGTTAAAATTTGCAGATTTCTTAAATTCAGACATCAATGGCCTCATATAACATCATACAGCCACAAGACAATGTTATGCAACACTGTTTGCTAGCCACACACAGCTGGGTAATTAGAAATGGCATTGTTCAAAGTAACCAAGCGCCAGTCATGTGCACCTGGCAACCGAAAGTATGGCGTCATTGTTAGAAGCCGTGAATGAGATCTCAGTCACGTGACGATTCGAGGTTGATTGGTAACACACGAAGTTCGCCGCTCTGTCTTCGCGTGGCAGTGAAACACGTAAATAAACGAACAATTTGAAGTTAATCTGACACGAAATTGTAGCACGGCAATCCTATCATCGTAGTTGACTCTTTATTTAAATAACGTGAAGCGAAATTCGCTCTTGTTCAGGATAATCAAATGAAGTTGCAGCCGCATGTACTTCGTTGTTGCTTCATCCCTTCAGACCGCTCAAGGCTCAGCTGTTGAAACGCGGAAGGCGATTTTCAACATTATTCAGAAAAGCTGGCAACGCATGGTTCTGTTTACGTAAATTAATGTCATGGAAACGTAAAGATTCGTTTCATAACGCGTCAAATTTTGTAAACTCAACGTGCAAAACGTCAAACCATTAGGCCTATGCCACACAGCGATTGAAATTGTAACACTGTAACCTACAAAACGGATTTTGTAATTCAAACACGAGTGTACAGTAGTTATCAAGGCATCAATGAAAGCCAAGCGAACGACAGAAGGCTCTGTTAGCCGGCTAGAAAGATTGATAATTAAAACTTGGTTTGGATAGCAGCCTTTGAACCCAACCTGACGGCAAAGCTTAAAACGCAACCCAAACATTCCATGCAGTTAACGCCGCCAACGAACCACTTCTTGTGAAGTACGATATGACGGAAACAGAAAGGAAGAACATAAAGGGGAATGAAACAGGCCAGGTCTACTCTATGGACGAGACAGACTCAAGCAAGTAAAACGTCAGCGATTAGGTTGCTCGAAGGAAACTACTGCGTTATCAGGCTTGTCTATCGCCGAAGCGCCTACCGCCGTAGAGCGGAACAAAAACATAACACAACAACTCAAAACCAAACTTAAATCTACACAAATAAATATCCTTACCCAATTCTTTGGCTGCGACTTGTTTGCTCTCATTAGAAAAGACGAAGTGTTGCGCTGTAGTACAAAACCATCCAACTCCTAAAGATATCGATGAAGTTGAAACAGGCTACACCACATCCAAGTTTATAAGCGAAAGACAAGGGGAAGTGAATGATGTTTTAGTTGACAACACTGGCGTGGTGTAATGAATGAGAAAGTGGTAGATAATGGCTGAGAAAAGGGAATTTTTAGTCCCCGACAGCGACGCGAACAAAATCAGCCAGCGCGACGAACCAAAACACAACTGAAATTCACGGTTGTGAATCGCCGGCACTATTGGACAGCAGCTGCCACAAAGAAAAGAGACTGGCACGAATTGTGCAATCTATCGAACGATCGTGTGACGTCATAGATCAAAGATGTTTTTCATTGATTGAAGAATATATTGCAGATTCGATTATCAGATAATCCAATTTCTAGAATTTCCTTCCCACATCAACCCTCGATGCAAGGAATTGAAATCTGAAATACACTGCAGTACAATCATATCACTGAGAAGTGAAAACTGGACTGTTTTAATGTTTTCAAAACATACAGACTGTATCCATGTTGTGTTCGAACCATGTGTTTCAAAGCATATTGTAGCCTGATAGCAGATCAGTCATATCAAATATTTTTCCAAACACTCAATTTGTAAAAACTCATACTACACAGAATATTAAATCTATCAAATTTCTTGCAGTATAAAATTATTCAGCAACAATGTATACAGTATTGTACACTGATTTTTCAAATTCAGAATATATGCAGAAAACTTAGCAGGGAAAGCTGTTTAAATGAAGCCAACAGCGATGTCGAAAGTTTACGCAAAGTATTCCGTTTTCTCTTGATATCAATAATTTTATTTCAACCGTTCAAAAGGGAACCTGGTACGAAAGATGCTACAGCAGTTTGCGATATCCCGCGCGTTGTTCCAATGACAGCGCTCGGATTAACTGATGGGCGGGAGGGTATTTATGCCAAGGGTCTAAAAGGAATACAATATTGTAGAAACACTATAACCGCAATCAGATCTATGATGTTTTGATTAATGTTTGTTGAAGTATCTGGAATTTTCTGTGGTCGGATTAAATTCCATGGCAGTAGATCTTTCAAGTTACATCGACAGAATTCTCTCCGAACCTCAGAGTTAAATTAACAGATAAACCGCACAAGTCATCGCTTTGGTCAGTACTCTTTGTTTAAGCCAAGGGTTTTAGCTTGAGGACCAAATTAAAAATTATTTTTTTGGCCGTGTACAGACAGCCTCGTTTACCCACTCCCTTGCCTGATTATAAAATGCCTCTTTCGCGCGAGGAAGATTAATTAACTGTCACAATCGTGTGAATTTGTCTTTTCGCTGAGTGATTCAGCAAATGTTCGGACCGTCCATGGAGGAACCAGGATTACACAAATAATTATTCAATGAACCTGTATTAAGCAGTCACCTGTGTGGAGAGACCTCGTTTCATTGGTCCCCTGGGTTTGACGACAATTGTCGTACAGTGGAATCCGACATAATCGGACCAATTTTATTTCTTAGGACCGATTTGCCAAAAACGAAGTCACATCCTATCATATTCAACTAAAGTATCCCAGGAACGCTTATTTGAACAAAATACCTGATTATAATCAGAAAACTTGATAGTTTTATCCGTTATTCTTCCGCAATACTGGAATGATATTTTCTTCGTTAAATCTTCAAATGAATGCGAAAAATATCAGACAGAAGTCTTCGCAAGTCCAATTGCATAATGGATTACATTATGACTGGACACTCCATAGTGACCATTTTTTCTTCATGTACATTTTTATACCTTCAATTTCTGTATTACATTGTTCTAAATTCTGCTCCAAGTAAGAAAGTTACACTGTAACTTATGGATTTCAAAAGTCAATAAAGTCACGCACATACACACACAAAGCAAGCGAATGAATTCTATTTTGACTGCGCATTCCATCGCGATGAAAGTGAAACGACCATACGCGGAAAGGGAACGCCTGCTGGGTCCTGGAAAATCTCAACAAGATCTTATCTTTGGCTAAGATAAGCCCAGCTGGTTTACTCCTTTCTATTTCAATCGTACTTCTTTGAATTTATAATGTATTGAATTTTGCGGCTTTAGGGACCGCTCATTATTTATGCCCCGGGTTGGTACCGAAGAGAACTTACGGTAAAAAGTTTCAACT
>OFHS01002051.1:12887-23306 GCA_900245855.1 Calvadosia cruxmelitensis
TCCGGCGGGGTCTACGAGGAGCCGCCTTGCGGCCGCTGCACAGCCATTTGCCCCCCCCCCGAAATCAGAAGCTGGCTACGCCGCTGATCCATGTAGATCAATTGTGCATAGAATAAATCAGAGGACGCCACACTAACTTTAATTATATGACACTGGAATCGATTAGTCAGCAAAGGAAGGGAATTATCCTTAAACATGGCAGCCAAAACACTAATGACCCAACATTTAGGGTCCCTGCCCAGCGGGTGTAGTACCGAAAATGGTCTGTCACTGTCAATAGAATATTTATTAGCAAGAACTGTGGAAATGCAGCTGAATTTCTCTGTAACTTTTATAGAAACAATGTATGCGACCGTTTGCTATGTTGACTGTTACTTTATTCCATTCAATCTGTTTAACTGAAAAATACATTTTACTTGTAGTACTAGATAAAAACCTAAACTTGATAAAATCCATAATTCAAATAAATATTACAGTGAAAACTGGCCTAATCTTTATGACTATCAAAATTAATAGCTACAATATTTACATCACAACTTTCTAAAAATTGGCAAGCAACACCCGCTGGGCAGGGACCCTAAAATGCTGGCTCTGCACAGACAAGCTTATGCTTTCAAACAAGTAGGAGCGAGATCTTTTCTCTTCTGTTTGACTGTTTGGCACGTGATGTTTGCTTGGCCAGACACAATGATCAACCTTCGAGGTCACTACAAAATGATATTTCGCAATCGTATTCATTGTATACTATTAGTCTACTTTAGTGTTATCTTTTGCCGTCACGAGTGGTTTATGATCATTCTTTTATTAGCCGGGGCTTCTAATCTAGGATTTACTGGTTGGAAGACCAAGGTTTACCATCTGTTTCTCTGGAGACGCAGATGCTTAATACCTCACGACCAAACAATTACCTATCACTGCTCAGTACAGTGAAAACCTGTCTACAATGGTCACCTTTCGGGCATGGGGAAAATGACTTTTATAGACAGGTGAGAGGTGACCTTCTGTCCAGGTTGATTTCTATAGATAATATCCTTTTGGGGTTATGAAGAGCGGCCTTTATACACAGGTGGCTGCTCTATAGAGGTGGCCGCTTATACAGGTTTCGGATTGCATCAGCGAATGGAACAGCTTGCCCCTAGAAATAAGACCGCTTTTTATGATGTTTCAAACAAGCTTTGATAAATGCCTGAAAGTTGTTTACGTTATGATCTGACCTTTTAACCTGTACACAGTAATTTTATATGTTGCTCTTGTTGATGTTGCATCCTTAAAAGAAGATATCACGGAGATCTATATAATATATAGTATATTATCCTGACATAAAGATAATCCGTTTGGAAAGAAGTTCAGTTTTTTTGAGCTCGTAAATATTAATATGAATTTCGCAAACGGTCAACGATAATTTTAGTTTAGGTAGTATTGTAAAGTTTAGTATCAACCTGAGCGGTCTCAGAACAATAGGACTAAGAAATACTTTTGCGCTGTCTTTGACGTCATAGATTCAACTCACAGTAGCAGTTTTGAAAATTAAGCTTTTAATTCGTTGGAAAAGTTGCGAAACACATTTTACGGCGGCCAACCTTGACTTTCTACTAAAAATTGTCAGCGTGGCAAAATTATCACTGAAACTTTTGAGTTCTGAACAGGAAAACAATCGCAAGGATGTAACTTCCTGTTAAAAAGATGACAACATCCGGCCTATGGAAAGAACACTTGAAGCGGGAGCCGAAAAAACTTCTTTTCCGGTTGAATTAGGCGTTGATTGGCGGCCCAGGACAGGGGTCTTCCCTAAGCAGTTGATCAGGTGAGAATTGGACGATGCACGTTTTTTTTGCGCAAGATTTTGAGATATCGTCTGATGCTGGTTGAAATTTTGATGTCAAAGCTGGAGTACCAGCCAGCGGGTCCGTTGATTGCTTCTTGGCAGCGAAATATCACGAAATGGTACCGAAAGTCAGCAATAGTGGCAAAGGAGAGACTGCTTCACACTCAAATGAATCAGAGGAACAGAAGAGATTGTTAGACGAACGACAAAGCAGTCACGAATCAAACATGTTGCCTTTGACTGGCAAAGCGAAGTCATCTCGTGGCTTGTTTCGCTGGTGGAAGGGTTTCTTCGGTAAGATGAAATCGTTTTTAAACAGAAGGAAGTCAGCTGGAAAACAAATGTCCGTTTCAATTGATGACGGTGAGTGAACGAAACAAACTGTTGTGTCGTCCCTTTGTGCGTGTCTTTTGTCAAGTTGTCGCACTAGACGACACCCCCTTTTTACCCACAATTTAAAAAACACTATTTCCTCTCAGGATATAGTAAGAACACCCGGCAGATGCCTCTGTTTATCCTGTCTGTTACTTTTACAGCTTTTTTGTAGCTCGACAAACACAGAACTTCAAAATGCCCCGAAAAATAATCGTCTGGTATCAAATTCATAAAATTGTGTTGAGCTTGTAACGGCACGTGAAGGTTGTTTTCACACCAGTGCAAAAACCATCCTTTCGATGCTTGAGCCTAATGATTTTAGTTTGTAGCGATGGATGAAGCAACAAGGGTTGCAGTAAAAATAGAGCTGCGAAGCTTGTTTGTATTCGTTTGTTTATGTTTGTACCTGTTTTCTGAGCTTTACGAAATCAATTCTTATAAACTTTGTCTGCATTGATTTTTCGCAACCTAGGTAAAACTACAAACAAGTTAGAATAGTAAAATATGGCACTATAGTAATGTCAATCTTAGCAGAATTCTAAGCAGTTTCTTATCAAACTGAATCGGACAGATTTGACCATCTGTGCATTTTGTGGGGTGAACTAGGTGAACTCTTCTCAAATGCAAAAATCGAAAAATGACTCAGATTGAAAACTCGTGTCGTTTCAATTTACAGAGTACAATATATATTTTCGTCATGCCTCAACATTTCACTGTAAAATCATAAATTACAGTGCTATTTATTTAACGCACCTGGTCTGTCGTGCATTAGCAACTTGGGGGAATCTAATTGCCTCATTAAAATTGATGTCAGACAGCCGAGGAGGAGTTCCGAATGAAGGTAGACGATAGTCACGTCTAATCAGTTTGATCTTTGATCAGAAAACCAGACGGGTTTGTCTGAAATGTTTTATTTTTGACGGGCGTGCAGAGCAACACAGTTGCGAAAACCTTGTATGTCAAAGCTGTAACCTGATCCCGGTTGAAGGCAGGTTTTAGGGCACTGTGACGTCAAAACCGTAATCTCCTTGTGTGCATTGGTGTAATTCGATATTTTTCCCGTCCTTTACAGACACAGCCACCGATTATGACAGCGGAGTTGATGACGGCATGGCCACATGGGATGTTGACTACGGCACGTTCGATGAGCCAATCCCCGACATCAGGCAACCACTAGCCAAGCAATTCCAAGCACTAGTGGCCCAACACGACGACATGAGCGAACATAATGATCACGTGACTTTACTCAGCGACGCCTTGTCCTTACGTCTGGCCGAAGCTGTTATCAAAGAGTCAGTCAATGAACCATGTGGCCTGAGAGGTTGCCGCGTGCTGCTATATGCTTGTTTCCATGGTGACAAAGGCGCTACGGACCATGCCTTTATTGGTAATTTATACCCTGAGGCGGGACTATTCGCTACCTTTGAAGTCATCCTCACACTTCACACTCGAAGGATATCAGCTCTATCACGATGCTGGTCTAAATCCATTCGTCGATATTGTGGAAACTTTGACATTGTAAAAGAAAAACTGTACACATGTTCAAGCGGTCGCAGCTCCACCCAACCGTCTCCAGGTCCAGGGCCGTGATCTGATGTCAAATCAATTCCACTGTTAATCACAGTAATCAGTCTGGCTAATGCCAGAAGGCGAGGTATCAAACAGCCAGACGCGATGCCATCCACGTTAAAGCGCATCAATTGCATTGACTCAACAATCTGATGACGTCCTCCACTGCCTTAAATCCCGATCCTTGCGGTCGATCCGTCTGCAACAGATCACATCGAACATCACCATCCATAGACTATTACTTCCACAAATACATAGACACAGTAATTAATTAGCAAAGCATATATGTATCTTTTCATAATAAAAATAGTTCTATTTCACATTATATGTGACCAGAGAAAGAAATACGTTATTTTAATTATTTTCATACCATCATTTTCATAAACGAAAGAAACTTTTGTAAAGTGGCCACCATCACACTGTTATGCTGTTTGATGTTACGTTGGTTTTCCTAGAAAATACAAACACAACAGAACAAATGAACAGGCGTGTCATTGATTGTCGACAAGATCACTCTCTTTTTTACTCTTTGTATGTTTGTGGTGTCATACAAGGTGTCAAGTATGTACGTCACATTGTCATGCACTGTGTAAAGAGCAGGGACGGACACATAAACCAGTCACCATTTCTTGCAGTTAACACTTGAACTTGTAAACTAGAAGATGAATGAATAGCAGCGAGTAAATATAAGATTGCGGGTTACGATTATGAAATTTGCGAGAAATGAAGGTAAAAACTAATAAAGAATACATGGATTGATCAGATTAATTACTACAAACGTTTAGGGCTCCCCAGAGTCCGATTGCACAGATAAAACAAGCTAAAATAATGATCGGCGTTCGCCGGTGATCATGCTAGCGAGGGGTTTCCCTCGTCGGGTTTTCCCTGTTGTTCACATGACAACGACGAGATGTGGAAACGAGGCGTCAGATGAGGAGAGAGGCAGATACAAGTAAACAAAGGAAATGCGCGCGTAACACACTGCATGTTGTATTGTTTTGGTGTCAGCGGTAGTAACTATACCTGGAAAAGTCAAGAAAGTTTTGATTTAACTCCATAAATAACGGTGCGATCTGTTGCGAGTTTATGTTTGAAATTGGCTATCTGATTGTCAACAAACGATTACAGACAGTGGTAGTATAAAGAACACAGCTATATTAAATGGTTAGTCCTATGATTCAGTGCCGATGATATCACGAACTATTTTTCTCTGTGTATCAGCCTTTTAGCTGCTGCAAACATCCACTTAGCTGCTGTCATTCGACTATTATCACCTCCTGCAAGTATCCTTGGCTGCTGTCGTAATTCTATGCAGTTTTGTAATAGTCATGTGTCGTAAACTCGTAATGCATATTGAAAGTAATTTGTGAGATAAAACTAGTGTGCTCAAAGTTCTTGGCGAGGAGCAACTCGTAGCTCCATGGCACTGAACCATATTCTTGCACTATTCACCTCCTAAATGAAGTCTAAACCCAAAATATATAGTCTGCATAGTGGACCACCTGTCTATAGAGTACACCCTCAAATGGTCCCTTGAACGTCCAAACAATGAAAATGTACCTGTCGTAAGTGACCACCTGTGCTAAGAGACCACTTTTGATTGCTTCTTTTGGCCTTTGCTCAAGACAACTTGGCCTGTACTGTCATACAAAGTGTATCACATGAAACCATTCTGGTCAAATAAGTTCCATAAACTGGCAGTGTATCTTGTTAATATCATTTCCTGCCGGAAATCACGTTAATCAAATTTTATGCACTTCGTTATTTACAATAATTATGTAGTGCCGTTCAATGAGAAAATTTTCCGATCCTCTCTGACCCCAATATGCTCTGATTTGGCCCGATTCGATCTGATTTTGGGCAGTATATTCACGGATAGCATGCTCCTGCTAATGTGTAGGAAAGTGATTTCCATCACGGACTTTAAGGTGATCTCTTAACGCAGGTTATTGCTCAAGAGAGGTGGTCTATTAACACGGGTGGTCTCTCAAGACAGGTGGTCTCCTTAACAAAGGTGGTCTCCTTAACAAAGGTGGTCTCTCAAGACAGGTGGTTTCCTAACACAGGTTGTCGTTCAAGACAGGTGATCACCCAAGACAGGTCGTCAGCCAAAGCTGATTGAACAGTACCTTGTTATCTCTGGCAAGTAAGCCCAAAAGCAATGCAGCGTACGCCGCTACAAGACTATCCTCCATGTGTTTTCCGGCCTTTTCAAGAGCTACATGATAATCATAACAATAACAGAGAGTCAGAAACAAATCACTGAAAAAAGTCAATAGTATAAGCTGAACAAGCAAACAGTCTCATCTTGGAACTGTTATGCATACTGTACATACATGACTTTGTGGATTCAAAATACAGTGAAACCTGTCTATAATGGTCACCTTTGGGACTTAAGGAAAATGGCCTTTATAGGCAGGTGACCTTTCTGTCCAGGTTGATTTCGATAGAAAGTATCATTTTAGGGTTACGCAGAGTGGTCTTTATACACAGGTGGCTACACTATAGAGGTGGGGCCGTAAATACTGGTTTGACTGTATATACATGGTTGGTAATACATACGGCATTTGATGCATTTCAGCTTATCCAATATTATCTAAAAAACCAACTGCATTTCTACTGGATCTGCTTTATCAGATGTTTAATCCGATAAAAATTTTATCCGATAAAATTTCTTTGAAGTCCTGATATGCGATACAGTGTAACCTCGTTAATATCACTATGGTTTTCCAGTCAAAAATCGTGATAATAAGCGGGTCGTGATATTTTATGCTGGTTAAAGTAGTTTATTCTGACAGAGCTTTGGTTCTCAGACGGAAGTGATATTAAGCAGGTTGTGATATTAACTGAGGTGATATTAACGGGGTTACACTGTACGAAATATCTGTAGATGGTAGGCAAACCTGTTCCAGCCGGATCCTTAGATTCCGTTGAAGTCTTGCTTTTACTTTTCGAAATAGTGGACGGCTTTGGATCTTCAGCTACCGATGTCTTGTCAAGATCATCGCCACACATCAAACTCAGCCCGTCAGCGCTCATGCGAATTGATGCATTATGAAGGGATGCTAGAATCAGAAGGATAAAGTGAACGAGCTTATAAACTAGGTAGCAATCATCTCAATAGTTGCACCTTGCCAATCATCAAAATACACACATTAGTTACACGCATAAATGTATGTTAGCAAATCTATTCCATCTAGGGAGATTACATAGGAACATCAGTCAAAATGTGAAACACAAATGGGCACATCTGATAAGCTGGTCAGCCATGGCACTCACATTCCGTACTGTGAAGGTCTTCTGTCAATGAATTTGCATTTTCTGATGCTTCGGCGCGGATGATGAAGAGCTGCAATAGGGACTCAGTCGGTGTGCACTTGCGCTCAATATTGTTGACTTTCTGCGATTCGTACCACGGCAACGTTTCCATAGCATTGATAATTGCAGCATGACGAGGAGTGTGTTCGACCAAATTGATGAGCAGCCCAAGACTCTAATCACAATGCAAGAATATGGAATGCTTATTAAGTCGGACTCAGTCAATACCTCATCAACGGATATCTAATGTCCCCACATCACAAACACCACAAGTCTTAAAACGCGAAACCATGCCAAAGAAAAAGCACTATGAAAACACCATATGTGGGAATTTAAAACAAGTACGAAAACAATGTGAAAACACCCTTTTGACATGGATTTCACACGGCTCCAGTTGGTAGAGAGTTTGGTACAACGTGGTAATTACTTGAACAGCAATTATGCTTCTACTACGACAAAGGAGAAATAGACGATGACATGAACTCTTTATTTCTCTGTTCCCATGACAAAGATGTGCGTAGACAATTTTACAATAATGTCAAACTGTGTCTGCCTAAATTTCAGTATGCTTATTATTACGATTTTTGGCTGGAAATCATAGTCATATTAACGAAGCTACACTGTTAACAAACCAACAAACAAATAAACAACCCATGTATACTGATTACTGGGGATATAAACTCACCAACACCAATGTATCGAAGTTTTTGTTTTCGGGAACAAATTGTGGAAGCTAAGAAAATAATATTAAGCAATAGTTTAGCAGGTTATATCACATGAGTGAATGAATAAGTGTTTAATCATTTCAAATACGACACAACATCACTTATGTACTGTAAGAGGAGCAAGCAGACACACAAGTTGACTCGAGAGACACTGTATTAGAACTGGACAAAGGGACAAGGAGACTGGAATACAAAGCGTCTGATCGTACGATCGCGGTCATGTTGCATACATACTAGACTACTACATGTACCTGAAATGCACACCACAAGATTGCCGATAATGTATCTTTCTCTTTGCATACCATCGCACATGCCGCGTCTAAATGAGAAAAATGAATTTAATTCCACAATATTAACCCTTGTCCTACTATTGACGTGTATACACGCTTTCGAAACAATTCAAAAGTAGCAACTAATAACCAATCACATACTTAGTCCCTAGCTATCAACCAATCAGCAATTGATAAAGCGACTTCAAGTCTTCACTTAACTAGTTTTATGAGCAGGGCAAGGGTTAAAACCCTACAAAAACTCTGATCAGTGTTAAGCAAATTACTCGATGAGTAGCAGATTATAAATGACTTTCTCAAGAAAAAAATAAATTAAATTAAAACTGCTTGAAAGGAAATAGCAATTTGTACTCCGTTACTTTTGTAATGAGTATCATGGAACAAACTGATTCCGAGTATGAAGTTTTCTTTATGTCTGCTTGTACATCACAACACTGAAAAAGTACTAATATTCAAATAATTTCAAGAGGTATTCTCCTTTCACAAAAGCAACTACAGTCTAACTTCTCTTAACAACAACCTGTCTTAAGCGACCACCTGTGGTAAGAGACCAGCTTAAACTCCCCCCTCAAAAGGTCAACCAATACAATTTACCAGTATTGAGCAACCACCTGTCTTAATTTAAACAACCACCTGCGGAAAAAGACCACTTTCAATTCGTCCATATATGGTTCAAATAATATAACTTCCCTGTCCCAAGAGACCACCTGTGTTAAGAGACCACTTTTCATTGATCCCGTGAGTGATTGTTTAAGAAAGTTTGACTGTAACAATAACTGGAATAGATATCCAAAGAGAGATTGATATTTCCTCACCGTAATCATGTGTTAGATTGAGTAACGTGCGAAGCATTGAAAACAGGCAGAGTACCAGACTGCTATGATCGTCATCAGTAGAATTGTCTGCCAGATAGCACGTTCCATGGTGCAGCAATCTACGCACGGACAATAAAGAAGAGCAACATGAAAGCTTCGTTATTTTACCAGGATATACCGTAATATCAAATGCACAATGACGGACAATATTACGACATTACTCTGGCAGATGATACTACAGCACTACAGTGTAACACCGTTTATTTCACCTCGGCTAATATCGTCATATTATCACGATTTTTGAGTAGAAACCCATAGTAATTTATGCTGATAAAAACAAAGTTACACTGTACAATGCTAAAGGGAGTAGATAAAAATATTTCTTGTACCAAACACATTATATAACTGATCATTTGCATCTAGATCGATGGTAGTGCAATGGACCGGCAATCCAGGTAAGATCGACTCCCATAACACGCCTAATTAGTCTTTCTGTGAAAAAATCTCAGTTTCCAAAACCGTGCAATATCTAATAATTTGATTGCAACCCATGCAGCATGTGCAATTCTCGTCAATTAACTCAGTATTACACAAAGAGACTAAATAAATACAAATTGAGGCAATTAGTCAACATATCACAATGCCTGCTAAGAATTACCTGCCACAAGATTCAATCAAAGAAGAATGCTTGTACGACAACAGATACTTTTGGTTCTCAACACTTTGATATGTCACCTACAAAATAAACAAGCACAAAATAAAAGCCAATAAAAGACAACAAATGGGTCAATTGAAATGCAAACAGAATGTGATATGCCACGCCTGGGTATGAGCGCAAAGCACACTGCAACTTTAGTCGGTACAGTCCGTTTTGCTTAATAAAACCAGCTTGGAAACACTACATTTCGGTTTTAGTAAGTACCGGTACAGTCAAAGCTGCATTGTATTAGTGGCCACCTCTATAGAGTAGCCACCTGTGTATAAAGGCCACTCTTCGTAACCCTAAAATGACAATTTCTATAGAAATCAACCTGGACAGAAAGGCCACCTGTCTATAAAAGTCATTTTCCTCATGTCACGGGTGTGACCATTATAGACAGGTTTCATGGTAGCTGGTTTTGTTAAACAGAGCGTTTATAGCTAACAGAAAACATGCAGTAGAAATATAGGCACACTCTGTCACTAGCTTAAAGACAATGTATAAGATCCACTTGTTCCAAAATGCGTTTTTGTGAACGACCAATGACCAGTGGTGGATTGACTACTTTAGTTTTGTAGTTCGCTACAATTACAACTACTCTCTAAAAATGTAGTTCGCTACAACTAAAACTACATGAGAAATAATGTAGTTAGCTACAACTACTCGCTACTTCTCCCAAAAAGTAGCTAACTACTTCGCTACTGACTACTTTCATTTTCTTCAAAAGTTAATCAGAAACAAGAAGTTTGGGTTTTCATCATTATTCACAAAATATACAGCTTGTTATGCGAACAAGACTTCA
>OFHS01002052.1:0-23304 GCA_900245855.1 Calvadosia cruxmelitensis
CATCATCATTATCATCATCATCATCATTATCATCATCATCATCATCATCATTATCATCATCATCATCATCATCATCATTATCATTTGATTTGATATATTTATCGTTAATAAAACATTAATGTAAGACGAATGCAGGTAAGATATCACACTTACGTACAACCTAGAAGAGTTTACAGTGTCTTCTTAGAANAGGTCTATTTTATCTACAGTAAGTGACTACTGAAACTGCAGAGTGACGTGGATATACTGCACAATTTTCAGGCAAACTGTTCCATAGCAGAATAAAACAATTGAAAAACGAATTCATTTAATAATTGTTATTGTATAAAAATCGTGACTGCAGTTGAAGGGAAAGTCCTCTTAAATTATATTTTAATTTACCAATAATTCAAAATTTGTCTTTCGAGACATCTACAAAACTGTTCAAAACGGTCATCTCTGGGACCAGAGAAAAATGACCTTCATAGACAGGTGGCCTTTCTGTCCAGGTTGATTTCTATAGAAAGTATCATTTTGGGGCTATGAAGAGTGGCCTTTATAAACAGGTGGCTGCTCTATAGAGGTGGCCGGCTGACCGCTAATACAGGTTCCACTGTATTTCCAGCAAATATGATGTTACATTTTTCAAAAGCAAGGTGCAAAACTGCCATTCCTATGTCCACGAAGTGAAGTTCTTCAGCGTTCAGATGATGGTGATGATTATGATGATGAAACTAGCAAATGAAATGGTTCCCTGATGACGGAAAATTCTAAAACAAAAAGTTATTTTCTAAATTTCTTCTGCATGCTTATTCTCAGCTAGTAACACTACGTTGAATAAAACAGCCAATTAATAAAACCAAAATAATGTCATCCCAAGGTGATTCTATTATGCGGGGTGGACTGTACCAGGGAATGAAGTATCTGCAAATATAAATCCAAACATTTAACCTCATTTTCTCAAATCTGGTCCCGCGATCGAGACTATCATCACACCACCCAGACAACTAGGCAGATGCCTTAACACACCTATGTAATGCAGGGCCTAGTAGCTGATCTTTACCTTGCCAGCACACCAGACAATAGGAACTGCCTTCTAATCACGTCACTGATGCTACCCTCTTGATCTTCATAACTCTTCAAGATGTTTTTTAAGTTGTCAAACTAAATAGCAAATAAACAAGAAAGTGTTAGCAATCAGAGAGTAAACACACGTACAAGATCCTTAAATTACAATGAAACCTGTCCATAATTGTCACCTTTGAGACCTGAGGAAAATGACCTTTATAGACAGGTGGTCTTTCTGTCTAACTAGGTTGATTTCTATAGAAACTGTCATTTTCGGGTTCTGAAGAATGGCCTTTATACACAGGTGGCTGCTCCATAGAGGTGGCCGCTAATACAGGTTTGACTGTACAATATACTTATGTCATTGTTCCTTCATAGATGATGACAGAATTATGTAACATTGTATGCCACCAACTAATATGCGTCATTTACAATACATCCCTTGTCCTACCTGTCTGCGGCAACGTCGAAGTGGTATTTTGGTCTTCTCACTAACATCATCCATGTCTTTGCGCAATTTGGTTGTCATCTTCTTTCCCAAGATGTCACGCACGGCATCTTTGTCAAAGTCATAATACCTGCGGCATGATGATGAAATGGCAATGAGGTGATGAGACTGCTGGTGGTGTTCTGCCGAGCGATGCCATGGCTGGCCTAGTCACTACTGAATGTCAAGTCATCACAATAATACTATCTGTTGAACTGACAGCCTTCAAAGTTCCCCTCTCGTCAAATTTGATACTTCAGATGCAGGTAGGGCTCAATGAGAAAATAAGATCAGCAGAAAGAACTTCAAAGTCGACTTTCCAGAAATCGTATTAATTAGCAGCAAAAGGGGGTGGAGGTCGGAATCGCTAGTTAGTAAAGACAGTACAGGATATTTCTCTTCGTTCAACATCCAAAATTGTAACATTTCGGGAAAGTCGACTTTTGGAGGTTTCCAACGTAGCATCGAAAACATTCTTTTTGCTAATCGTATTTTCTCACCGAGCTCTACCCACATCTGAAATATCGAATTTGATGAGAGGGGCACTTTAAGTTTGAGTTGCCAAAACATGGTAATGCTAATGGTCAACGAAAATCGAGATCACAAATCTGCACATGTTGATGAGCTACAAACATCAATAAAAATACTGTAACTTTGTTGGGTTGTCCTTTGCTGATTAAGTATGGATGGCATCTTTGGTCAACAATTTGCTAACCTACAAAACTTTCCTCTTATCCTCTTCAAAGAACCTATCTCTCCAAGAAGCATGCACAGGCAATGAAAAGGAGGACCATGTACACATTATTTGGATTGATCAGCTACCTGTGTATGATGGCCTTTTTGCACTCAGGCGAAACATTGCACAGCATCTGCACGTCAAGAGTCAATGGACTTTGCAGGTATCTTTCCAGGAGATCAAACGATTGGTATTGCTGCTTAGTGTCCTCAAGAATGATGTGATATGGAGCGGGTGATTGTATCTCACTTCGACGTTGCTTGGCGGCATCATTGGCTGAAAAGAGAGTAGAAGCACAGTTAACAATACCAACATCATTCATATGAAAAACGCCTTCTATCACCTACGGCAGACTTTCTAGACAGGCCTTCTTTGAGACTCACTTTTGGAACCCTAGACTGTAACTGTATACAGTATTACCCTAAAAACAAACAATTGTTGGTGAAATACCATAAACACAGAGACAGTTATTGGCAGAGTTGACTTGTATAATTGTTTCTTTATTCTTGACTGAGCTCGAGTCCTTCGAGCGAGACCTAAATCTCGTTAAAACGAGAGCATTTTTGGGGGAATTTTCATTTTAAATTTAATACTATAGGCCTAATCAACGTTTAGCAAAGTATATGATATTCCGATATTCGTCTATCACTTTATCTAGTGTGCAGCATTCGCCATATCTCATATAGGCCTAGGCTTACTCTGTACTCTGAAGATTAGATTTATGATCATGCAGCTAACAGCTTGCCACTCTTGCCTGCTGACTGCTGAGTGCTGCATGCAACTTGCACGAGCCGCAAGCGGACGAGCGCCCTGGATGGAAAACGTGTATGTTACACCGGATTAATCCGGCGTGGAGTCAGCCTACGCCAAAACAAATTTGGCGTACGTCCTCCTAAAGTTTGTAAATTTCAGTCGTTAGCGTACTTTTCCTTATTTAGTTGAGGCCTTGGCTGGGACTATAAGCAATTCAAATTTTTTTGGCGTACAAGTGCATACAAGTTTGGCGTAAAATCCGGCGTACGATTTACGAGTTTTCCATACGGGACGAGCGCGAGTTTTGAACCCACCTGTTTGTCCCTGTAGCCAGAAATTGAGAACATCAAAGTCAATGAAGAAAGGATCTGAATGACAAACACAAATGTCGTCCATCTTTAGACTCTAAGGGCGTAGGTGATTACAGCAGGCGAATGGCAAAATAAGCAACGTCCTTCGATTGAAGATACAGTATAGCTGATAGCTGGCAAGGCAACGTCAGCCATTTTGCAAAGCAGCAAAACGAGGCGCAAATACAAGTCAGTTTGAAACGAGACCTCATGCTGATAAAGACCAAAATGTGTGCAAGTGTGAAACTAATTTATTTTGTAATTACTGATTGATTAATTTGATTCATTCCCCAAAAAACTTTGAAGAAGATACCCCAAAGTAGATAGACAAAGTAATATCTGATCATGTTTAGAAACATAAAAGAAGATATTTCATGCTTCTACAGTACTTTGGTTCGAAGGCAAACTGTGACACTGCGTTTGTTAAAGCATTGCTTTGTATAATTATTTTAATCCATAATCCCAAATCCCAATATTTGTAGGTCTCGTTTTAAGTTTCCACGAGCTAGCCTCGTTATCAGTTATTTTATGAAGTCATTATCAGTATGCTAATCAAAACATTCAGAAAACACAGCAAGGTCGCTAAAGAGATGTGCACCCAACAAACCGTGAGTTTAAATCAAGGTCATTTTATTAATTTTGTATAATTCTGTACTATTGTTTATTTTTTAATTACTTTGTATTTAGCTTCATCTTTCTATGACGTTTGATTTGGTTTGAAACACTCCGTCTGTTCATTGGTCTTACGTCAGTAGATTCAACCGATTCGGTTGACACAAGTGCTTTGTAGGTCAAGGACCAGAGACGTCACAACGCGGCACACGACACAAACTATCACTAACTTCAAATAAGTTTATCATTTTTTAAACTCATTAATAATCTCATTAAAATTAATTGAATAATAAAACTGAGCGATATGAACATTGTACATTGTCAAAATAAAATCCTATAAAAGTGTCCAAGTCATGTGTCAGATAGCATTGTATTTTGTGCGAATTCCTTGGCTATCCAACAGGCCATCTCTCTCTTGACCTTCGTCGTCAGAAGTGGCATCATGGTATTCATAGCCTGGAGCTTGAATCTGAAATGAAAACATCAACAACAATTGTAACGCGCCAGAAAACAATAGTGAGGCACATCTGGTCTCATTTGAATTCCAACTTCATGTAACAATTTTATAGCATCTCATTAACTAGGGTTTCCATCAGAAACTGGGACAAAAGTCCGGGAACAAAATTACAAAGCATTGGATACAGAAATCAGGAATTCAGTACGAGAAGTGATTGAATATTTCACTCAGAGCTAGGCCTACGATCTGGTCATGCCTTCATATTGTTACACTATAAAGAATCCAACATGTCATCCTACACTCCATCCAATAAAGATATTTCCAGTGCCCAGAATAAGAAGTCAGTCAATAATGTGATCGTTGGTTTTCAAATGGTCTAGTTCTATTGCTCACCTCGGGGTAAGTGCTACTCATGTCTTTGCGGTCACATAACCACGAGAAATCGAACAGCAAATTGTACATCGCAGTGCCGATCAGCAGCAAGAGGAAGCCATCAACTGCAACATGAAAACATTTCGTGAAACCAACATCGCGTTCAACGTCTTTGCTGTGCACCAGTTATATTTTACAGACTAAACTTATTTCATGGTAAATAATTAGACGATAAATGTTACCTTGCAGGATTCCGTAGGAATAATTCCACTTTTCACCAAATTTCTGTCAATGAGAAGATAAACGGTTTTTGAAATATAGTTTTGATAGGCAAGAATGATCATTAAAACTGAAAATCATTGAAAATGTGAGCATTAGTGAAACAAAAAATTTAATCTTCAAACAAAACAAAATCCAGTGACATCACACAGGGTAGACATCAAAGTCGCCTGTACCACAAGATGCGCTAGGGGCTTAGGGCTTACAGCTTGATTATTAAAAGTGCTACACTGCTACTTACCTTGTCGATGGCGTAGTAAATGAACAAGTCAACGAGCCATACTACCATTGTGCGACATGCATCCAGCAATGTGCGATGAACGGCTGGAATCAAAGACAATCAATGCCACGTTCAAGATAATGAAGTAGAAGATTTTGTCAATTATCTGCAGCCAATACACCACAAAAAACACTCCTTCTCAAAAGTAGCTTTCTAAAATTACTAGTTGCTTGTCCACAAGAAGTAACTAGTTACAGTTACAAGTTACGTTCTTGTGCAAAGTAACTAGTAAAACTTGTCAATGTTACTAGAAAAAAAGTAGCTTTAGTAACTATCCACGTCCCATCACTGCATCTCACCTGTTAATGATCTTGTCACAGATAGTCCAAAGTAATTGTAGAAGGCAATTGAGAGTAAGTAGAGCACTACAGACAAAAGAGGAAAGAGAGAAAAGTAATCACGACTGACGCAACTAAAACAATCTCACGGGATGATGTAGAGATGAAGGAGAATATATTACAGCAATAAATGGTCAGTATGTGGTTGTTCTTTAACATCACAAAGGCGTCGAGGCTGTTCTCGTAGCTGCTATTGTGTTGATCCCCTGGAATGAAGAATACCGCTGGTAGGACAATCTGCAAAAGAAGAGATGCAGAGTGTCTGCTGAGACAAATTCAAAGACCAAGGCACATGTCACATCTTGCATGTTGACATTAAGAACAACACAAGACTCATCCAAGCCAACGTTGGTGTTGAGGGGAATGAGGCGGCCATGGACTCACAGCAGACATGATAAAAAACCCATAGAGTCCTTCAGAGCCAACAACCTGTAGAAAAATATAAAAATAAATCAACAATTAAAACAAGACAATCCAACAATGCAGCTATAGAGAAGAAAACAAATGAGCTACGCTGAAGTAGACTTACATGCAGAGGTTCAAGTTTCCTCTTTTTCAAGAAAGTTTCTTCAATGACCATCTGTGTCGCACTGACAACCTGGCTGCCAACGATCAACAAAACACCTGCAATAAAAATACAAGGAGATTACATCCAATATCTGTATTCAAAGAATTGCTACTGTCATTTTTTTTCATTCATTTGAGAAAAAATTGGTACATTGAAAGAAAATGATTAATACTAGGTGAGGCAGTTGTGGTCCAAGAGAGCAGGCGACGTAGCAATGAACATTACGCACTATGAATACAACATTGAGTGAAAATCATTTGAAACTCATGTCAATGGGAAGCCTCCTATCTAAAACCATGTGAAATAACAAGTATCATGTGAAAAACCATGTGAATTAGGAAAGAGAACGTAAAATCATGTGAAAAGGGCACTTTTCACACAATTTTAGACAGTTTTTTATATGATTTTCACATGTATTTCACACATTTTTCAATTCATAGTGACATACGCAACACATCTCAGAAACGTTTTGTTTGTTGGTTTAGGACATCACACAGTTGTGTTGGTTACATAGTTTACCACACAATACACAATCATATAAATACTACACCTACCAAGTATCGTGTGCCATTTGGAAACGTGCTGGTGTGCCTCCATGACACTTGACAAACCAACCAGACAAAGTCCCGTCTAAAAATCGCAAAAAAAACAGTCTGAAACATATCTGACATGTTCATCATTGTCAGGATGCAAAACAACAATTCGTTATTCCTACGGCTACCAATCCTACCATGGTAATGAGGATCCCCATCCATTGAGACGTGAGCAAGTGACGCTTTAAGAAGAACCTCTGAAAGACAACAAGAAAAGGCACTATTAAAAAAAATCAACAAAAAGGAAATAAATTGAAAAATAAAATTATGACGAGCTGTACAGCTAAACCTGTATTAGCGGCCACCTCTATAGAGCAGCTACCTGTGTATAAAGGCAACTCTCCATAAAACCAACATGACACTTCCTATAGAAAGCAACTTGGACAGAAAGGCCACCTGTCTATAAATGTAATTTTTCTCAGGTCTCAGAGGTGACCATTATAGACAGGCTTCACGGTATAATATACCGAGTATATAGCTATTTTTCTATTTGTTTCATTACAAGCAAAGTGCTTATGCGATGACCTCGATCATGTATTTTTTATTACCAATCGTGCATCTCTGTATGTTCTTAACATGATCAATATATATATATATATATCCACTTCTCCATCATGCCAGAATGCCACCTGACTTCAGAATCATGAGATATGAACATGTTTAGCAAAATACCATAACTAAGAAGCAGACATACTGCCATTAAATGAGGCATCAAGCACACACACTCATGTTGCATTGAAGTACCACACTCATACCGAGAACAATCCAGTGAAGACAATAATTGATCCTCGCAACATTTGCCAAACGGATGCATCGACGTACAGCAAACCAATCCCTACAGGCAGAGAACAGTCCAATGTTATAACACATGATCTGATTATTCATTGGACATTTTATGCAATCCAGCTACAATATACAAGAACATACTATACACTAAAAGTTTGTAAAATCTTATGAAAAGATAAAGAAAATCACAAAGGGGCTTGTAAAATAGATTACGTAAAAGTATAATGCTCTGTTTAGGCTACAGTTCAACAGTCTTTAGCGACCATCGAAACGTAGTCTCTTAACACACAGGTGGGGCCAGCTGGTTGCCGATGTTACATCAAGCATGCCGAATTAAAAATGGGTCCAGGAGAACTCATACGATCATAGTTCTAGCAAGCAAATCAATGACAAACCTGAGAGTGTTGTTCCAAAGATATCGCAGATCGTTGGCAGTAGTACAATGGGCTGGAACATTCTAGAATGCAATCAAAATCAAGCTAAGAATCCATGTGCATTACTTTAGATTTTCCACACTTAATTGTTAAAGATAAAAACAACCTATTGTGAGTGTGATGTCTTCATTGCATCGCATATGACAACAACAACAACAACAACAAAATGATTATCAAAAAATCGAAATCAAATTCATCTGCCCTTTTACTAAAGCTTTACTACAATCTGCTGTTGAATTCTTTTAAACATTTATAACGTTGTTACATCAATCTCAATATTTATCTTTGAACTGTTTCTCAGATGCTGCAAATTTATCGCGCTGTTGCAAATGTTACAAATGTCATCTTTGTCTTTTCGTCCTCCACAACTGCAGATGTCTAGTGTAAGTAGTTTTACCGTCTTTGCTTGCCCGTCAAGGTGTCAACCATTATTATTCATGTCTGACCCATAAATAAATAAAAACTATACGAAGAAGGTTCCATACTTGGCTGGTTTGTTTTCTTGCTCTGTCCTCTCTGATTGGAACGGTTCCTTGAGCTATATTGACATAAGAAACAACAGTCATCAAACTGAGCTGAATGGAAATATAATTTATACCAAGAGCACAAATTACACAGTATTCTGTCACTCGGACTATTCACAGCAGAGAAAACAAACTGTTAGCTTTGTTGCAAAAAAATCAAGAGGGGTCTACGAGAGAAAGAGAGAGCTGATGACACTGGGTACATCTGTCATGGCAACGTTGCTGTCAGATCAATACAGATGGCTCGGCTACTTCGCATAGGCCTACCATACACAAGAGTACAAGACCCATTACCTCTACTCCGTGGATTCCTCGAGGGCTACTCATGGCGTTCAGGAGGTCAGCATGTGAGAATTTGGACAACCTGACACACCACACATGCACAGACCCTGCTATCATCCTTGACGAAGCGACGAGACGGATTCCGATATAGAAGACCTTTCCAGCAAGACACTACATGACTGACTCTATGACAATCACTGTGATGACAATGGACTATCAACTTTCAACTTTTTTTCTGGCAGCCTACGCCCTCTACGGGCCCTCGGCCTTCGATTTTGTAATTATTTGGCAACATTTGATTGCTACTCTATTATTGAGAATCTTAGATTGACTATGAAAAACACACTGTTTGGCAAACCATACTAGCTTACACGTGGGAACTAGAACATCACCCTGCATTGTTACTATGACAACTCAATGAATGAGGACAGACCTCTCTAGACTTGGCTTTGGATGAGTTCCTCCATCGTTGCGAGAGGTACACCCCGAAGCACAATGATTCACCGATAAACATGATCCACGTCTGAAACCAAGGATGGTCGAACAAGTGGTAAGCCTGGCCGTTCATATTTGTAAGACCTGTGGAGCTGGAGCGCATGAAACAGGTTAGCCCTTGAAGTATAAACAAACATATATACGACAAAATCACAAATGCATAATCTGGAGTTGATCTGTCTGTTATTTACAACGAAGTGGATCCTTCAAAAAGGGATTTATAACGCTATATCTACTTTTATAAACAAAGTTTTGGGTTTGGCAGAGAAATATAATATTAGCCTAGACATTCAAGATTTCCGCATCAATTGCACAATCACCTCGATCCATCGCCTAGACAGCCTAAGACAGGATAAAACAAGTTGTTGGAAAACAATGATGTTAATGGCACAAAGGCTTAAACACGTGAGTCTTGCCGTCTGCTAACTCAAGAAAAGTGTTAGGCACCGTATAAACGTGAATTGTTGTTTCGCTTGAGATAAAAGATACGAATAAAAGATACCTACGAGCATTCATTCTGCAGTTTCTTTACAAGTGTGTTTATCGAGCCAGTCAATAACATTCCAACAGCAAGCACAATCTGGTAGCCTTGAAGCCCAAAGAAACGAGCCATGATGAATGATGGCTAAATAATCCTCCACAATGGATGGTGTTGAAAAAGGAAGACGAGTAGTAAAACGACTGCAGAAGTCGCCAAGAGCTTCTCATTAGAGAGCCTGATATCAGTCAACAAGACAGTTTGTCATCGATTTCTGCTTCAGAAGTCACGTGAGGCGCCAACCTCTATCTCGCACAACCTCGGACACCATTACGCCGCGGTGTGCCTAGCAACAAACGGATGAATAATTATGTTACGTTGTGCAGCATCACGCTTTAGAATTTGATTGTCTTATCAGCGTTTGGCTAAATTGTGATTTAATTCCGTCCATTTGATGTATCTCCACTATATGTCCAATGAGTACTAAAGTGCAACCTGTCTATAACAGTCACCTTTGGGATCTGAGGAAAATGACCTTTATAGACAGGTGGCCTTTCAGTCCAGGTTGATTTCTATAGAAAGTATCATTTTGGTGTTATGAAGAGTGGCCTTTATACACAGGTGGCTGCTCTATAGAGGTGACCGCTAATACAGGTTTGACTGTACATTAATCGTAATAAATATGTTAAATTGTTTGATGTCAATGGATGGTCCCAAGGGAAGACAAATTGAGCGTCAGTACAATCAGTTGATTGATATGAGTCAATTGCATTTCCATCGCAAATTGTGTCTGCGTAGTAGGATGCTAACATAATCTGAAATAATGGTTAGTTCAATTAGTTATCCACTAATGATATTAATCAGATTCGACCCTAGTGAGAATACACCACTCTTAATTATAACTAATATAATTAATTAGATAACAATACTTTGACACTCGCGTCTGATATGATACGAGGAACAATTACAGACGCAAGGAAATGATTTGACCAATAGCACAATTAATGCTACATTTCCCAAACAGCAACGACAACCTGACAGAATATCAACATAAACTCATAACAGATTTCTCTTTAAAATAAAGACTGCCTTATTGCAATCAAACTTCTATAAAATCACCATGATACATGATCATATTATCATAGCTACAGCATCATGTAGATATAACTACAACTAAAACAACACAACATGACTTTGCACTACATCGAGCCCGTCCAGTAAGCTGATATAGGATATAGCCAATGGTTGCTTAATGTTTGTGTAACGTGGTAGCCATGGCTGCGTCATTGAAAAGTTCGGCTTCTTCTCGTTTGTGTAAGTTTGTTCGAATGTGCTGCGACAGTCCGAACGGATGACGGCATGACACGTTGCAAACAGCGCAGACGACAGACTGTGGAAACGGCTCAGTTGAACTGGAAATAACAACAAGAGAAGCAATGCGGCAAATGAATTAACACAGATAAACATATTGACTTAAATGACATCGGAGCCATGAGACTTACGGGCCTGCAAGATCCCGAAGCTGAACGACGGCTTGTCTTCTCTTGGCTAGCTCCGGCATTGTCTTTTTGATGTCCGATGCCAAAATAATACCGTTGTGAAGCATATAAAGACAAGCGCCTTCATCTGGTGAGTTTGCGTTCAGAATGAAGTCAGGTGGTACCTACGAGAAACAAGAAATCACTTTAGACGGACGACTCGATTGGACTTCGTCAATCATATTGTTCAGAGATGCACTTCATTTGACAGCCAGCTAGACATGCAACCAGGATACGCTCCACACACCTCGTTCCACTTGTAGGGCTTCGGAAAATGAACAGGCTCGACGGTGCCGCGATGCGTGTTGAACAATCTGCGAGGGAAAACGAGACTAGCATAACACGCCAACGAAGAAGACGAGGCTAGCTGACACAGGAGTTTTGACGTTGCTCCAGACCTCCAGTTACCTGAGAACGCGTGTCTTTGCCGCGTTTTGGAGTCTCTCGATGACGCTGCCGCTCCATTCTGGCAGGTTCTGTTCTCTGCCAACGATCTCATTGATGCACGTGCGAACGCTGTTGATCTGCAATTGAATCACAACCGCACGTGATCGGCCACAGACAACGAATCAACGCATCAATCACTTGTATCTAGGACAACGCCACTAACGTCAATCAGATCTTGCATGGTAAACTGGATGCGAAAGGAAATCTCGATGTCGTGATCGGGAAGAATGGAGGAGCGCGCGTCCGTGTCGTAACCGAGGCCACACAGGGCGCCCGTGTAGCGCGTAAGACGACGATCGCTCCTGCAATCAACAGCAAAAACAACAAAAGACAATTAGCAACCAACGTAGCAATAGCAGAGTCGTCCCGGAATATAGCCTCACTTCTAAAAAAAGCCTCGTTGGTCGAGAGGGACAAACCTCAGTTCGGCGACGGGAGCAAACAAGAGCGGAACGAGGCTGTCTACGCCGTGGATGTTGGGCAACATTGTTGTGTCACTGAAGAACAAAAAGAGAGGGTGAGAATTCGAAGGTCAAGCAAATCCCGAAGACACGATCATACGACGAACCTGCTATAGCACCTACCGACAAATGAGCGTGTTGCCAGCCGAGTTGACACCGACAGCAGCCGACACAATAAGACGGGGGTGCTTATCTTGGGGCTCTTCGCTGATCACTACACTATTGACTGAATCTCGCTCGATGCGCGACACCCTGTCGACGTAAGACAATACAAGGAGTGTCATTGACTGCAATCGCAAGCATGTCAGTGAGAGGACAATTAATTGCCGCTGCATGGAATGGGGTGGGTGAGTGTGTGTGTTACCTGTAAGCACTCTGTGATGTCAATCCTCCGAAACTCAATTCGTACGCGCTGACCGGCCCGCGCAGTCTGACCTTGCTCACTGTGTCTGAGGTGCTCATGGCTCGCCCTTCGTCCTCCATCCAATCAGGCCGGTCTGACGGAGTGACCACCTCACCGCCCGGCTTTACCTTGTGCTTATTGATCAGCTGCTCGTTGGCCACCTGCATGATGGATCAGGCGACAGTAAAAGCAGAATTAATCAGAGATAGCGCAGTGTGTGGACTGATCCACAGCAACAGCACTATACTCACCTTGGAGGCGTAGGACTCTTCAGTGACCTCTGCGAATCCTTCTCTGACGAGCAGATCATTGATCTCGCGGTCATCGTCAATGAACAAATGCAATCGCATTGAGTTACGAACTATAGAGAAGACCTGAAAGACGACATACACACATGACGTATCAGCAAAGCATGCGAAAGTACGTCACTTCATATTGGCCTCGTATGGATCACTTGACATCACCTTGGCAACAAACACTTTCTCGATGACACGAGAACGAACCATCTCGGTGGCCTTAACCGTCCATGCCCCTTGAACAGGGCGAATGCCAGCCAGATGACATTCGAACGCCTGCACGAGAAATCGTCACATAAGATCGAGGAAATGCCGTGCACTACCGAATACCTTTGGCTTGCAGAGCAACAATGCCGATGGGACGAACCTGAAAGGGCATCAGCAGCAGCTCGTCAGGGCACTCCCTCAGGTCAGCGAGGGGCACGACGCACGTATTGCCGTAGTCAAGGTAGATAACCTGAGTGATAGACGGACACAGAGGTTTAGCGGAGGCACAGCAACTCAAAATGCATAGATAGGGACACAGAACGGGGCCCCGGGTATTACAAACCTGAGCGCTGTCTCCGCGAGCGAACAAGATCTTGGCACGATATAATTCGTCTTCGTACGGCGCCAAACAGAACCAGCCGGCCATCGGCATGCCGTTGAATTTCTAAGAGCAACAACAACAACAACAACATAACAGAGTGAAACCTATCAGACGCATCTATGCAACAACAACTGCTATAATTATGTAGACTGTAGCCTCGTTACAAAAGTTAAGAATACGATACCATACGATAAAGCCTTATCGGCGATACGGCGACGAAGCCGACCCGGATGTGGTCGCACACAATACAACATCGCGGCAGATGCCCCGCCACTGTTTCCGGTTCTGCGCAGGCAGCTTATTAAACAAGAACGAAGAATGAAGAGAATAAATTGTGCAATGAAGTTGTAATCGAAAAGGTGCTAATGCAAATCGTGGCGATGGAATGTTGCATCATGTGATGAAGATGGAGCAGCGGAATGAGTCCTTCACTTTGCAGTGATTTTGATTGTAAATGAGGAGCAAGTAGTGAAGGACTACCCAACCCCCCACGGGGGCAGGACGTTTCGGCGCGGCTGTTTCGGCGAAAACGTTTTGGCGCGATAGCAGAACAGACCTTTAAGTGGCGATGAGAATTAATCGTCTGCTGTAGCAACTGCAGCTGCTGGAAGACTGTCGGCAATCCGTAGTGAGCCCAGAAGTGACCGGCGTCGACCACCTGAAACAAAGGACATCAGCTGAGTCAAGCGACTGTAGCATCAACGACCGACAAGGAATTGACCTGACCCATTCAGATCAATGACCTCTGACCTCGCTGACGAAGATATTCGCATATGGAGAGACATCAAGTTGAATCTGCAAGGCGATTGCAAAATGAAATAATTGACGATGATCACAAAAATGCAACGAAAAAACAACCCAAGGGCCGCGCGAGCACTTACTGACCTGGTTGGCTTGCTTTGACAACGGATTCAATCGGCCGTTGGAGTCCAAAGTGGCTGTGACCCTGCCGTCATCAAACAAGACTTTGTACGCGTGCACAGAGAGAAAGGGACATCGGGGGCAAAGGCGATGCCCAAGGGTTAAACAGACCTGTCCGTGCGCAATGCATAGTTGTCATCGGTGTGGCAAGACTGTTTCCAGTTGAGTTTGGCCTCTTCTGACTTCTCCTTTGACGTGTACAACACAAGCGGCAAACGAAGTTGTCTGAGAACAAAAAAATCAGAAGTGAAGCATCTGTACTATGGCAAAAAGCCCTAGGCAGAGATATCAGTGGTTGACGGCTAACCTCATCTTGACAGCGAGGTAGACGGCAGGCAGGACGGGCGATGGCGTTCGAACTGGCGGCCTCTCGAATTCCACATACGCTCTGACAGATACAACGCAACCCGTTATGACAAAGATCAATTCACTGTGCAGTGAGAAGCGCTTTGTCGCAAAACGCGTCGAGTGCTCGCTTACCGTGTGTTTTCAAACGTGATCTGCTTCCCCTTGCCGCATTGCCTCAGCAGGCGTCCAATGGCTGACGTGTAGGGTAGGCCAGGCTCAGGCACGCCGTGCAACTGGAGGGAGAGAGAGCACAGATACAATATAATCAAATGCACACTACACAAATTGCACAACTCCAACGACCGCACCTGTCTTAAGCGACCATCTGAGACAACTTTGAATATTGGGTGGTCGCTTGTAACAGGTTTGGATAGCATGAGGTAGTGACGAATGTGAGTTATACGAATTGCAACTTAGTCCTGATTGTATGATTGTATAGTAGTCCTGGCTTCCTCCATGGTCAGTGGTTCGCTAGTACTCCAGACTCAGAGAAGAGACAAATATATGTGTGTGTCTTGCTCAATCAATCAAGTCATTGACAATATTCCTCATGCGAAAGAGGCATTTGTAGTGAGGAGGGAGTGTGAGAACGAGGCTGTGCTACATGGCCACAACAATTGAAAATAAAATTATTTATCTATGTACATATAGCAGAAAAGCTCGGTGTTTGGTCACAACACATACCATGACGGTGGTGAAAGGATCGAGGCCGCACATGGTCTTCTCAGCCTCCTCTTCATTCACTTCACCAGACACAATATAGTTGGGAAAGAACGCACCGCAGATCACGATCTGAAGCAACAGAAAAAGACGCATTTCGTCATTGTTATCCTTACTGCTCAACCTCTCTTTGATACAGCAGTTGCCATGGTGGCACAGCCTGAAGAATGAGAGAATAGTAACATGGCAACGAATGCGATCCATTCTATTTTAGCGACGATGACCTGTCGTAGGCGACCACTTGGTACTGAAAGACCACTCAAGTGGCCCCAGGTTAAAATGCCGATGACAATGATATATGCTCGCATTCAACTTGAATGAGCAGTTGCCAAACGGCACGACAAGCAGTAAAAAAAGTTTACCAGAATACGAAGAGACTTACCTTCAGAATAAGTAGGTCGTTGTCAGTCAAATCCCTGCGTCAAAGAGAGCATTGTCATGACAACGACAGGCAAACAAACAGATCAATGGCGCATCGATCACATGACACAGCTGATGTCACATAACGAGTCAACTCAATGTCAGTTGAAATTTACATTGAACATTCATATTGACATTTTGAGGGTCACTGTGCTACGATGGAGAGACAATTGGAATCTAATGCCATACTTGTAATCGTCGATGATCCGTCTCTTGGGAACGAGGTTGAACTTTTTCAGTCGATTAGCTAGTTCATTGACTAGCTCGTCCATCTGAAACAAGAGACTACCCAGATCAGACAAGTAATGTCGTCAGCAGTGTCTAGCTAGGTTGGAATGAGGTTCTACGGGAAGTACCTCACGCATCATCCTGGTCTGAATCATGTTGGCCTCTCCCCACTTTCTTTCCCCCTGCAAACAATGTATGACAGAGTTAGAACAATCAAAAGAGCATCTGTTACACGCTACACAACAACAACAACAACAACAACAACAACAAAACTGCCTCACTGTATTGGACTCCATCGCATAATTATGTCCATTGTCCTACTGACAGCACTCACCCCATTGCCAAATCCTGTCTTCGATTTCCTCAGCTTCCATTCCTTCAATGATGATCAAAAATTAGTCTTCTGTCATTGGAACAGCAGCAAAAGAGCTAAGAAGGATCATTGTGCGAGTCTCACCTTGTAAGCATTCAGCGAAGCGATGCAGTCGCTTTGAGACCAATTGGCCCAGTCCATTTTGGTTCTATGAAAATAGGAAACAGAACGAATAAAACCAAACAATACAGTCAAGGTCAAATGCGTAAGACCACAGGTCACATGATACAGGCAGCCTCACCGATAGACAGCAAACTCCTTCTTGAATGGTCGCGAGAAGATGCTCTTCAAAGAGAGTGCCGCACCAATGACGATGCACTCCTCAAGGTAGCCAAACACATGACCCATGATGATGAGCTTGCCGATTTTGACATCGACTGGCAGCGAGGCGACAACGCGTCCAATTGACGTCAAATCACCATTGAAGGGATTGATGCGGCCCTGTTGCATGACGGTCAGGGCACCCACTTCTTTCAGCATAAGAATTGTCCTGCGTATGTCATTGATAGCCGGCGGTTGAATGGCATGCTTCAGAGTTTGATGCGGATCGCCAATATCTAACAGTTTCACTTTGAGAATAGTCTGCTCCAGTGGACAACGCTGTTTGAGGAAGCAATCAAATATCAACCCAGACGTATCATATCCAAGGAGCACAGAACAGATGACTGACGATACGACCGCACCCTTACCGTCATCTCTGGCTCCGAGTAAGGCAACAGTTGATGGTAAAAGTATTTGGTGATCATCCGATAACACTTGCCAGATGAGACACGCCCAGCTCTACCTGATTCAAAATCACCGCAGCAAACATCAGATAAGTAAAACGAGGCTAGCTATTTTCAGCCTCGTTTTCAAGTAAGGGGGTCCTATCGCACCCGCTCTCACTGTTATATTGTAAACATTACAGCTATTAGCCACTCAACGGCAGTGTGACAGAATTACCTCTCCTTTGCGTGAGCGAGGCTTGAGATGCCCAATCGAGACGAAGACGCTGAAGATTGGTCTCTGAGTCCTGTTCGAGGTTTTTCACTCGGCAAAAGTCAATAACTAGAACAACAAATCCAAGGGCAATTCTTCAAACCATCAGCTAGATGGTGTGCCTAGATCATTGAACAGTCATCGCTAAACTCAGTATGCTGTTTCTACCGTATTTGATGTCTGGAACGGTAATGGAGCTTTCTGCGATGTTGGTCGACAATATCACCTGCAAAGAAGATAGGAGATCACGTCACTGGCTGGTTGACCGGATCGAATGTCAGCAAAATCTGAGTAAAAACAAGTGAGTCAGCAGCTACATGCCTTCCTTTTGCCAGGTGGGGCACGCTCAAAGACCCTGTTTTGCTCTGCGCTAGTGATCTGCGAATGCAGGGGCAGTACCCATAGCCTAAGGATTGCAAAGACATCATAAGTTAGTCAAAAGAGAGCCATACACGAGGAAGACATGACAACAGGCAATGTCATCACGTCCATTGAGATGTTGGCAATAGACAACAACAGAGAAGTAGCAAAGTTCTGCATAGTCAAAAACACATCAATCATATTTGTCTAGTTTTAAGCGATCACCTGTTCCATGCGACTACCTGTGTTAAGAGACCATTTGCACTTTGGTCCCTCAAATGGTTGCTTAAGACAGGTTTAGCATATTTTTAATTGGATGCTTTGTAATACTCAGCCATGATTAAAATTCCACATACTGGAGATCGTCAACAATGTTGTCGATGAACTTGAACATGGTTTCGATCTCAGGGTATCCTGATAAACAAACAACAACAACGAGAATGAGAAGGTAAGGCCGCAACATTTGTCACTGTTTGATTGACAAATCTTGGCGCGCGGCAAACACACAACCTGGTAGGAATATGAGGACCGTCCCGCGATGAGGAGAAAATGAATTGCTATCGACAACACCTTGGTCTTGGATTTCTAAATCATCAAAGTGCGAGATCAGCTGCTTTACAAGGTAATATGATACCTCTGGGATCGATGGCTCTGCCAATTCAAGCGATGGCAGTGTCTGGTGAAACAAAACGAAAACTGCTCAAACAGCTGGCAATACAGTGTAACCCAGTTTATCACCTTGGTTAATATCAAGACCCGCTTAATATCACAATTTTTGACTGGAAAACCATAGTGATAATAACGAGGCTTCACTGTATTGTAATTAATTGGCATACATCTAACAGCCAGACATTGCCTAAAGTCAACCTGTCAAAACAATGAATATAAATCACGTTAAATCACGTGTAATCATAAAAACTCAAAGCTGAACAGTTCTGATTCATAACAAATTTTTGCCAGACCTTACATATTCATTAATTTCATTTTATGATGACAGATGTTTATACTTCACAGATCATGAACAAACCAATGGTGTATCAATTCAATTGATGACAAGGTCTGTTGTTGTTGTTGTAGCCCGTCAACCCACTCGTCAATAGTCGGGTTGACAGCTTTATATTAGTGTTGTCGAGGTCTTATACCAGTATTTAGAAATCGCGCCGTTTCTCTGGGCTTCTGCCAGAGATCACGGATTGTCAGGTCCGTCGGGTCCTTTGGGCAGGTAAACAGGTGTGTCACGTTATGCGGGGGTGCGCCACATTTTTGGACACACATAACAACGTCTGTCAATAAAACATCAAATAATCAACCAACTAGCGCTGACCTCCTGGAGATGCATCAGGTCGTTCAGATAAAATTCCTCAATGTCAAACATTCTTCCTTCCACCGCAACAACAGGCGCCTCTTCAAATTTCCCTTGGAGGCAGATTGAGAAGTATTTTGAGTACAAACTACAATCCATGGTCGCTGACATGAGAACGACCTGCAAGACATATTGACAAATGTCAGATACAGAGAGTGAATATGGAAATTAATAAATCTTGTACGTTGCAATAGAAAGCAGAAACTAAGAGCAAATGTTTCAATAGTGTTTGGATCCGTACTATCTTTTTACTCAGACAATAATAGACAAAATAAATAAAATTTTAATTTAATTCATAACACTTGAAGGTGTAGGAGCAGATATAATTCTGTCTTCCGCTCATGTATTCGGTACTTTGTCTATTCGAATACCGGTATATGACATGTACGTCGTACACTAGCCTTGATTTGACACAGTCCTCAAAGAGGAGTGTTGTTTGTTTATTAGAACTGTCACATAACCTTAAGTATGTACAATTTGCTGTTTCCAATCAAGTCAAATGCAACTTGTCAGCAAGGAGGGTTGCAAATCTTGGCAGTATCATAAATACAATTTGCCTGCCAGCAGAACTCAGCAAAATATGCCAGTGCTATACAAACTGTTGTTGCGGCAGCACTGACCCTGACATGAGAGGACATTGTCCGTAGGAACTTGCGCACTACCAGCATGGAGAAGTCAATGTCTTGGTCTCTTTCGTGAATCTAAAGATGACGTAAAAGCAACACAATAACAGCATGTATAGAAGACACATAGTCATAGCACAGATCTACGCCAGACAAGAACAGCAATAACACTAATGGTCACCTTTAATTGGTACCTGAGGAAAATGACCTTTATAGACAGGTGGCCTTTCTGTTCAGGTTGATGCCTATAGAAAGTGTCATTTTGGGGTTATGAAGAGTGGCCTTCATACACAGGTGGTTGCTCTATAGAGGTGGCCGCTAACACAGGTTTGACTATACTAATAATTTAGATTATTTAACAATCTTGATTGATATGTGTGAGTAGGTACATGCTGCTATAGAAGGTTTGTGAGCAAAGTAGAGAGTCTCAATACATGTGAATAGTACTTTTTCACATGAAATTTTAACGATTTTGCATCAGGACCAATATGCTGCTCTGCTTGCTCTCGTCAATGGATTATCATAGAACATGCATCCATGCAATATATCTGCATTAGCATACCTCATCTAGAATGACGTGAGTGAACTCGTTCATGTTCCTGTTCTGGATGAGCTTTTGTAAAAGGACACCAGTGGTGACAAGTGTCAGTCGTGTGTCCTCCGATGCTTGTCTATCACGAGCAACTTGGTAGCCCACAACAGTACCCAATTGCCAACCTCTTTCTTGGCAAATTCTCTTTGCAATACTGATGGCAGCGATACGACGAGGTTGCGTCAAAATGATATTGCAGTACTTGTTGCGAGACTTGTAATGATCAAGTATGTATTGCACAACCTGAGTTGATTTGCCACTTCCAGTTGAGCCTAGCAACAAAGACAATAATTATAGCATATCCATTATCCAAGCTCTAACAATCACAGAACTGCCTAAAATAGAGAACATCAAGAAGCGCTGGGATGATAGAGAATTATTATGCACCAATTAATCACTCTAAACATCGAACAACAATCGTTGAATCAGACGAAGTGCAGAGGTCTGTGTCATTTTAGGGTTATGAAGAGTGACCTTTATACTCAGGTGGCTGCTTTACATAGACGACCGCTAATACAGGTTTGACTGTATAGCGATGTAAAAAAATTTTTTGACAGTGCATTGCATAGATCACCTCTATGAATTATGTGCGTAATGCCTTCGTAAAAATTACAACAAAACAATTAACAATAAATGAACTCTCCACCTTCATCATTACCTACCTTGAATAATAGTGACCTGGTTACTTTCAATGGTAGAAATAACAGTCTCATGGAAGTCAGTAATTGGCAATGAAGGATCATAGGTGTGATCAAAAGTGTAATTTTTGTACACATCAAGGACGTTGGCATTAACAATCTTCTTTGCAGCGGCAGCATCATCAGCATCAAGCTCAGGTCGCATCAGTTCATTGTTGGCATCTTCATCAGCAGTACTTGGAAATTGAAATGGTTCAAAAGCATCATCCGCACTAAATGGAATAAAGTCAATAAAGCAAAATCAACAGGTGACAATGTGTTGCTGGTTGTCATGCAACATTCTCTAGATATTCCCCTTTGAATGAGCAATCCATCCTACAACAAACAGCAATGGAATTGGTCTGGAAGGGCAGTCGTTAGAGACAAACGTCGCATTAAACTTTTACTTGTCCTTTTATTTAGTCGAATGTGGGGCCTTTCTTGGTACTTGCGACTTTTATTTTTCAGATAATTCCCATCAAAGCCACCCGCGACCCAGCGTGAGCCCATGTGTTTACCCTTAGCAGGCCTACAATGATATAGAATGCCTACTGTAAAAAGATCAAATCGAAATACCAGATATCAAATCAAGTCAGTAAAAAAAAATTAGCAAGATAATTTAATGCTATCCTAGAGGGGTTCAGCGTCTACGTCACAATGTCTTTTCAACAGCCCTCGATCATCTCATAACGAACAAAGCTAAGTAGGAGGTCTAATGCAGTAAGTGCATGTGCAGCAATGCACTGCAGGGTTAGGCGGGCCTACTCACCTATTCACAGGCGGTGATCTCAACTGAAATTCCAGCCGGCGAGGACCTTCATTATTTTCATCGCAGCTCAGCTCGGAGAAGGTTCTTGCCAGTCCTAGTGGCTGTCTCACAACAGGTTGCACTCTTCTCACTGTATTCGGGTTAGTTTGCGTTTGCAAACTGAAGAAGTTGTTGATGGCATCAGGAGTGACCATCGCTCCAAGGCGACGCCGATCCATAATAGCTCCCGCTCTCTCGTAAAACACACAGATGACTAGCCAGCTACATCAAACTACCATCTCAAAATAAAACTACATCATAAATTTTATGTGCCATATTTTGGCAGCTTCCTTTGCTGATTTTGGCTTGTTGCTGGATTCCTACGATATTGCTGCTGTTTTCTGTGTTTGCTGCATGTGCAGCCAGCCTCGTGTAAATCTTATCGACTAAGAGGCATTTGGAATATGTTAACCAAAACAACACATGGCGTTCAAGGACAGTTAGTGTTTTAGGCAACTAGATCTGTGCTCGGACCATGCTTAGTATTCTTGCACTGTTGTGGAAATGTGATTTGGTAACAGGTAAGGATAATTTATTTGCCATATTACTGCTGTTTCAATTAAGTGACAAATATTGGCTCGATGGTCTTTGCATTTCTGGAATCTCTTCGATTAGGTAGGCTATTTAGGTATCCCGACCCTGATGGAAAACATGTATGTTACGCCGGATTAATCCGGCGTGGAGTCAGCCTACGCCAAAATAAATTTGGCGTACGTCCTCCTAAAGTTTGTAAATGTGAGTAGTTGGCATACTTTTCCTTATTGAGTTGAGGCCTTGGTTGGGACTATAAGCAATCCAAACATTTTTGGCGTACAAGTGCATACAAGTTTGGCGTAAAATCCGGCGTACGATTTACGAGCTTTCCATACGGGTATCCCGATTCCCGCAGTCTTAGGATTGTATAGGAAGTCAGATTGTTGCCTTGTTGGAAAGTGGAAAGCTTATCAGAACTTTTGTCAGTTGACACTTGAAAGGTTGTCCCTGAAAGTCTCAAATAATCAGTGCTGTATAAATTACTTTTATTTAGTAACGAATTACAATTACAAATTACTTTGAATAAAAGTTGCAAATTACAATTACAAATTACTTTTCTCACAAAGTAACGGATTACAATTACAAATTACTTTGCCAAAAAAGTAATCTTTACAAATTACTTTTCGAAATTACTTTTCAACCCACCAACTGTAAAAGTGTGCTTAACTATCGTGATAAGAGGGTTGATCCAAAAGATATGATATCGATTTTTGTTTGCTAAAAAGCACCGCTGAAGTCTGTCGCAAATGATAGG
>OFHS01002053.1:0-18275 GCA_900245855.1 Calvadosia cruxmelitensis
GGCAGTGGAACACCAACATGGCCGCCGCAATTTTGCTGACAGCTCGTGACGTCACATGCAAACGCTCTTATCGAAAGCATCCAAATCTCTATTTATTAGCTGAATATTCCCTCTGATTTTGTTTACAATGAGAGACAATGGATCTTGTACCCTTAGTTTCTTAATATTGAGCGATCCTTCTTCTTTTGAAGCAAAAGGCTTCCCTCTCCTCAGAGAGGAAATTTTGTGAGCTTGTGTGCGCTGGAAAAGAGCAGAACTGAACTGAGAGGCAGTTTATTATTAGTTCCAATGGATGAACATTAAAAATCTGCTTGTATAAAGGGCATGTCACGAGATTGGAGATGATACATCACAAACATATTTGCCATTTCTTTCCCAAACACAACACGCTAGAGATAGATAGATAGAAACAGTAGCGAACCCAGTGGTTTCATTGCTAAAACTGTAGGGCATTGTTCCCCTTCAATCACTCCATTGTTGCCCACCATTGTGCGCGGTTTTCTGCAAAATGCTGCAGCTTCGGTGTGAGAAGGCCATCACAGTCTGTCAGTAATGATCCTTCAGGTAGACCCAATGGGTCGCAGACCAGAGCGAGGAACGTCCTACGCAAATGAAGGGATTTGTCCATACGGAGGATGTGGCCGAGGTATCGCAATCGGCGTTACACAACACGCTATAATATACGGAACAGGTCGCTGCTACAGCAATACAATTGCTATATTCTGTTTGGTTTATTCTGTCTATGTAGACGAAGCGAATGGAAAATGTATAGTTTTCGTCTTACTTTGTAGATTTGCTGAACTTGGCCGCACGAGCCATCTATCATAAAGCAAACCAGCGTGGAAACGTTGAAAGCGTCCGCGGCACATTTTTTCAAGTTGAATAATTGTCAGAATAAGTGTATTTAGTTTATATTTGTAATTAAATAAAAAGTTACTTAAAAAAGCAAGCCTCCTACGGGAGTAACATTCCGGTCTAACTACCAGTGTTGCTATGACGAGCTATTGTCATTTGCAANACCGAAGAAGGGTGCATGAATGCTTCCCACGTGATAGTCAGCGAACTTAATGTGCGAGTGCTGGAGACCATCTGGCTGCAAGGGACTCCACTACAAAGCAAAATTCCCGCCTGTTTTGATCCAATGCTGATATATGTTATAGTTGGAGAGGATGGCGACATCGAGGAGACACAGGATTGCGTGTGCGAGCGGCAATAAGCCCACGCTCAAGTATATATAATTAGATAAGACAAGTGGACATAGCAAGAGTAACAATTGCGCATGTGCAGACAGAAGTGACGTTAACAGAATTTAGCATAATTACGAATATAGAATATACATCAATACAAAGCCAGAGATTCTCAGGCCAGAGCTTTTCAATGCTCTAAATAGATTGTCCCATTCTTTTCCGACAAATGGATGGAACTGAATACTGAGTAATAGTAATGAGGACTGAGTTACTCAGCACATGTCGCGAACACTTGCATACTTGAAAGCATGTAAACAACTCCCACCAAGCCAAGCACTAATGCCAAAACCACTTACAGTATCCATGTTGATGGGCAGGCCCGTTTTAACCAGTAGGCACTCAAAGCATGTGCTTTAGGCCCTCAGTCTGGATAGGCCCTTCTCAAGGCCAGTTCAAAGATTCAAATTTACTGTATGTTGAGATCTAGTGCAGTGTGCATTCAACTGCAGAGTGCTATTGAGTTATACAGAGTTAATGTTTCTCGATTTGCTCTTTGTGAGAAAAAGAAAAATGTTTGATAAGCCAATGGAGGGGGTGAACATTTTAACAATAGTACTGAGTTTCGGGCTATTTAGTTGTAAAAATTAGGCCCCCTTGGGTAAAGTGCTTTAGGCCCTCTCGACGCTTAAAACGGCACTGTTGATGGGTTTAAAACATAGCTATTGGTACTTTTATCATTGGCATGTTTTGTGCGTATTTTGTTCATACCTCTCGCTGATTCATCAATGGAAATGATTGGAAGAGATTGTTAATTTGTAAATAGCTTAGTCAGGTTTAGTTTTAAGTATTTTAACTATAGATTTTATAAGTAGCTATTGACATGCACAGTTTTTATTTGTTAAAGTTAATTTACTTTTAGGAAAGTTTGTCTTTATAGATTATTGATGTAATTATTTGAAATAAAAGAGTTTATGTCTCGAGGAAAAAAATGTAAATGAGAGAGTAGTACGAAAAGGAACAAAATAAAGCAGAGATGATATTTAAAGAAAGTCATTGAAATATCCAAAAGAAGCCGTAAATCAAATATTTAAAAATTATGCTTCAAACATTTGTTGAGGTGACGTGGAAGATAGGACAAGTTGCCTTGAAAAGGTAGCCTGAACGGAATGGACAATAACGTGAAACGTTCATCGTGGAAGCGCCATGAAAATGGGGTTCCAAATACCATGTATGCTATTCTAGAATTTGCTCGCGTTCAGGAATCGATTTTCTGCGCTGGTTCTAGCTATTAGTATTAGAGAAAATAGGTACATTTACCCTCTTCTTTGAACTTGAGTTCTTAGACTTATCACTCAATATCAAAAATAGCCCTTACTTTTCATCATTTTTCAAAGTTGCGCCTAGCTATCACTACATGATGATATATTTACAATCTAAATCGTGAACAGAAAACATTTATAAGATAGTATAGCGTGGTAACAAAATATTCTGAGGATTTACATGCAGAAAAGGAAACAGATTCATTTCCCAACATCTGGTTCAGGAATCCGGTTGTAAGAATACAGATAACATCTTCTATGGAACAGCCGGACAGATATGACTACTAATTGCCCTTAGTATATTGGCTATATAACACCTCCTACAGTAAGCGAGAATCAATCAGGAGCTTGATTAAATCACTATTGTTACGCATTATCTTTCTGTTGTGGTTTTTGAAGGGGTAGCAGAAGGTACAGAGGCATCACGTACGAATACTTTAGTTGATTAGAAACGTAGGATAAGTAAACCGGAACTGTACTTTGTGAATTAGTGACTTAACAGCATTGGTGAGCTGAGAGTTCCAGAATCAAGAAAATCATGTCTGCTTCTTCACTTCATTCGGCGATATTGTTCGCACTGATTTTCGAATGCCTCCTTGCGTCAGCTCATGCTTCAATATCAAATGTCGGAATGATTGGCAAGGCGTACGAAAACCAACAGATAACGTCAGCTGTCCTTGTAAAGTCACTCAAGGTTTCGTCACAGCAAGCGTGTGGTTTTTACTGCCTTCGCGAGGTAACCTGCAGTGCTGTACACATCAACACGACAAGCGTCAACGGCTGCCTTGCTTGCGATCTTTTCAAGTGTAGCAGTGCTACCGGAAGAATTGCTACTACTTTCAACAGTCAGTTCATTGCGCTCAAGTTCTCCAAGGTAAGGCAATGTAGGGTAACTAACAAAGATCAGTCCAGTTTATATTGGCAGCAGACAAGTTTGATCTCTGTGTGATTTCATAAGAAAAAACAATTGTTTCTGTCTTCTATGATTGCCAATATCAATGAATGTTCTTCTATATGTCAAAACTGAACGCTATATCTAAGTTGACCTAAATTGACTTTCATCGTAGAAGCCGTTTATAGATGCACCTTCATTAGCGCATGTCTCGTTTATGCTCATACATATTCTTGGCTCCTTGTTACGGCTTACCTTCTTAGCTCACATCATTCAGGATATTGCGTCCGAGCATTCATAACATCTTACAACATCCTGTTATGACCGAAGGGATGCTACGATCTGCAGTTTATCTCATAAGGAATATATTAGAAATTTAGAACTACACGTTTGTGAGAGGATCCTGTTCTTTCTCGACGCAGAATGACACAAACGATTCCTGTTCTNTCAAGACTTGAATTTTAGAGGTTTGTTGATTCTTATATTTATTCTGACAAACACAAATATACAATTAGACATTATCTTACCACCAATATTTTAACATAGCACTTTGCTGGGATTCCCGTAGAGGATCCGCCCCTGCGTATACATATCGGATATGTTTACGAATGTACAAATCAGATCAAGGGCCAACAGCAGAGGGGAGTTCTACGTCCCAACCTTCAACAATATGAAAGGCAGAGACAGCGTCGGACATATAGCCCCAAAAGGATACAACATGATCCTCCAGGTGTATCCCGATATTTGTGCCAGCAGCAGTAAGAGAGCTTTTAAAAAGAGAGTCAATGGTGTCAACCTGACTGAATTAATCGATTGAAGCGACGGTAGACCAAGACTATTTTTTACTGCGGCCTTTATAATGTGTCTCTCCTCTCCTTTTTATATCCAATTTTAACGCATGCTTTATTGATCTTATACCGTTGTTTATGCTATTTTTTAATCATTTTTATTGTAAATTCTATAACTCGTCATTCTGTAAAACGTGCCTTTTATTGGCAACTGGTTACATGCATGTATTTCAGTTGAATACGAGAACTAAATAAATCGATTGATGATGATGATGATAGCACAGTTTAAAACGACACCATTGAAGAATTGAATATAGATGAGTTCGACTAAATGCTGCGTTGCTAATATATTGCCAACAAAGAATTTACATTTCAGGTATATAAGCATTATAATTGTACAGCCATTTTTTACATAATGTCAGTCTCCTATTAATCGGTGCGCAAAGCCATTCTTGCAACTGGCGTCTCGACTGTCAAGGATGTCACATGATATGATGTACTTGTCATGTCTCCAAGAACGATATATCGCATTATATGCGAGGTGATCTCTTTGTCAGATTTCTAATCATCTATAAAAGTAACGAATTAGTTTAGAAGCTGGAACAATAAAAGTATATATTCCGAGAAAATAACGCGGAGCGTATCATTGCGCTTATCTTTCGCTTTCCTCCCTTTTCAAATCGGGTTTCAAGTTTCCACGAGGAGGAATCTTCTGCGCTCTCACCTTTTCTGCCTCAATGTAAGCATGCGAAGTAATAAAAACATTTTCCGCCTACACAGAATTTGTCACCGGAAATGTAGGGTCAAATTCTACTTTTCTTCGCAAGTTTCATGAGGAAAAAGTACCGGTTTTCGAACACGCAAGTTTTTTTTCTGGTTTTACCCAATCTTGTGACCGCGGAAAATTCCTCCATAGTGGAAACTTTAACTTATTTACGGGTGGTTGTTGGACGCCAGAACATTTTGTTAATTGTTAAAGTTTATCGTTGAAGGATTATTCGTGTCTTCGTGCATCATTGATCTTGATTGCTGATTTGATGATAGATTGTATTTTATGTTTCCAATATTCATATGCTGTAAGCACCGCGCATTGTTCCGATATATTGTTAGATTTCATTGTCAAAATCTAACCCACTTTAGTATATGATTATATATTATAGATGCAACTTTCTCGAAATTTAGAAGTTAATCTTTGTTATGTTACTTAAGGCCCTTTCATTTCAAATTACTTTGTTTGTTTAGTTATTTTATTTAGTTCTTTGTTTATGTCCATGAAAAATGCCACAATGGCAGCTAAATTATTGTCCACAGACCCGTAGTAAAATGTGAGCATAAAGAAATAAGAATGATGATGTTGATGAAGCTACTTTTTGAGATTAGTTATCATGTCTACAAATTACACTCTTATCTTTGCATTAACTACAAACTTCGAGCTAGTTTGGGAGTGATTCGAGGGTTAAGAGGACTCCGATAACCAGACAAAAATGTAAGGCAACTGAGGACAACCAGTACTATGAGTAAGAGTTATATTCAGCAGGTAAATAGATTGGGAGCACGCGACAATAACAACAAGGTGTTTCCCCTGGGTAGTGTGTACAATATTCAAGATTTTTATTTATAGGGTCGTTTTCTCATAACACGAGATTACGAGTTACACAAGTGGCTGCTCTATAGGGGTGGCCGCTAATACAAGTTTACCTATACAGTGCAACCTCGTTAATGTAACTATGGTTTTCCAGTCAAAAATCGTGATAATAAGCGGGTCGTGATATTAAGAGGGTACAAATAGTTGCTTTTGGCAGAGCTTGTTTCTCAAAGTGAAGTGATATTAAGCGGGTTGTGATATTAACCGAGGTGATATTAACGGGGTTACACTGTATAGCGATTCTTCTTCCCTCCATAGTCTTTGGCATTGCCTAATAATTCGTTAAATTCTTGAAGCTTTGACCTTATCCTTCGAATAATGCGTCTGAATTTGTGACATTTTACTATCCTTGTTCTCAGTTGCCGGACATTGGGAGACATGGTCAAATTGGGGAGCATGCTCAAAATCATGTGGCATTGGGCAACAATCCCGCATCCGTGAATGCAACATGACAGGCATTTACGAAGTCACTATTCCATGCTACGGGAAAGAAATCGATGCTCAACAATGCGAAGAAACTGCATGCCCAGATGGCAAGTAACTCCGCAATTACAGTATTAGAAATAATGATTATCACTATTTATTGTGAAACCCAATAATCTATTGTTTTCTTAATGGGGCACATACATCGTAAAACAGGGCAAAGTTACATACAGCACAGGTTTACTACCAACAGTTAGAGTTAAAACAAAATTGAAGAAACAATTATCAAAAACATTTGTCCATTGGTATTTAACTGACGCAACATGACCAATAGATGATGAGCAAACGATGCCAACAGAGACATATCATGACGAACAAGATTTGATCATGAAAATAGAATTCAGATACAGGCTGAGCGAAATAGCAAACAAATATATTTACATGATCAGGAACATCCCATAAGCTTATGTGCTTGTTTGTTCGGGATGTCCTAAGCTGTTTACAGAAAATTACTATAAAACGGAGATTATACAAATTTGCAGCATAATTATATGAAATGGAAAGAAGGTGAAGAAAGGAAAGGTAAAGATCAGGATATACAGTATGTGTCATCCACATCTGTAAAGGGTTTTGATACTTAAGCTATTATGCAGACATCAGATATAAACTTGCAGGATAATGGAAGATCGTAATTTGAAGATATATTTTTAGATAGATTTTGCTTGAATCAAAATGTTTCCAATATTCATATGCTGTAATCACCGCGCATTGTCTGTTATTAATCATTGCTATGTTATTCTCATGATGTCATATTTTCATAGTCAATGCCATATTGGGTGAGTGGTTGCCATGGAGCTCATGCTCAGTCTCTTGTGGTATTGGAACCAAAGAGAGATTTTGGTATTGCCCTTCGCCTTCTACGTCAAACGTTGGTCAATCATGCAGTGGATATTCACACCAGGCTGTCGGATGCTTATATCCGCCTTGTTTACCTGGTCCAGGTATGTGTATGCGTGTTAATGTATGTATGTATGCGTGTTAATGTATGTATGTATGTAATGTATGCGTGTTAATGTGTTATGTATGTGTATGTATGTTTGGCATAGCTCCATTGTGGTGGAAGACTGAAAACGTCATACACATAATAGTATAAGCTTCATACCCCAGTAAAGACAAGGCGCCATAACGACGTACCCGCGACGTCCAAACGTCACCAGAGCTTCCACAGGACGTCGTCATGACGTCTTGCGCTTTCTGGGTATTAACCGTATTATTGTTTCCTTCATTACAATTATACTATCTTGCAGTGTGGAGGCGATAGATTTTTATAGTGCAATTTAACAACACACAACGATGTAAAAGCACTTATACTATCCGAAATCAAACAGGAAAAACAGCATTTATGATTCATACATCAGATCGAAAATATGCAACTGACTAGTGTCTTCAGTAAATACTATTTTTCTGCATCAAAAATTGAATAACTTGGTTGTCTTTAATGAAAAAATAACTAAAAAGAACAACACGTCTAACAAATGTTGAAATTATAGCGTATCTGCATTTTTGTTTTGTTTTTTACTTCTAGGAAGACTCCTGAATTGAGGAGTTGCGCTAGTATGGCTGTCTTTTGCCTTCAGAGGTAATCAAGACCCATGTAGAATGTTTATGCTTTCTTTTTGAATAGCTGTTGCAATTAAACTTGCTTGAACGACGACCTATTTCAAGCGACCACCTTGTGTTAAGCGACCACCTGTATTAAGCGACCACCTGTATTAAGCGACCACTTGAATCAAGAGAAATGATACGAGAATCTTCGAAGTGGTACTTTGAAGATTCAATCAATACAATTGACCTATCTTATAGCCCTTTTCTTCTTAATGCCGTAAATGGCAGTTCAGGTTGCTTAAATATATATTTTGATAATGCTTTCGGTAGTTGTGTGTATAGTTAGAATGCTGTTGTTGGATATTGAAATTGTCCTTTCAGATGTGCTGCTGCAGCCTATAGCAACTCACAGAAATCAGATAACTTACGCTTAATAATCATAATCACAACGGACTACAATTATACAAGATAAGTGAGTAATGGTAGGACAAAAGTGAATTTAGCACGTGGACTGTCGAAAGGGTCATGTAGTTCAGCACAAGCCATTTACAGTGAAACTAAATGCCTCAACTACTGCCATTTAAGTTAGATATGATAACGATTCTTCGAGATACTGTCGTCATTTCCTTTTATCATATGAATTATAATAAATCTTTCGCAATAAATTACCTGCATCAAAACCAATCTATATTGGATTAAAGCTTCCATCTAGGGGCCAGAAAACTAATATAACGACAGGTATAGGAAGGGTACCTATGTTTGTGGCTTACGTAATACTTTTCTTTTTCTTTCATTCGCTACCACTGGGAACCTATTCTGTATCTTTCATAGACGAAACTATGTCAAAAGTACATAATGTGTCCCATAAGGGAGCCAAATGGAGTTAAAGAAATGTGCTAAACAAATAGCAAAAATAGCTAACGTTCTGGCAGATATAGTTCTTACAGTGACATTGGAAATCACTAGTCGGAAAGGTCTATTCCACTTGTGCAAACATTCTCAAAGGGAATTAATAATATTGATACTTTCAATCCGACTACTGTGGCCTTTCTTGGCGAGCATAAGAACATTAGGAATGTTTATTTCCTGTGCTAAGACTGTTTACTTGATTTTACTTGTTTATTTGATAGGCATTTCTAAATGGGATTTTCACTGTCAATGCCAAAGTTCACCACAAGAGTCACATGTTGTTGAAAACTGTTGCTCCACTTTGTAAATATATGTTCGGTCGGAGACCTACCATTGCATGGTGTCTGCAATCGCCAAGCAGTTTACTTGGAAAGCTATGCACATGTACTACTGTATGGGTAGACGACTGTTCCTTGTTTTGCTTGCAAAACGCAATGACAAAAATTATGTTTATCTCACATAATATGCGATGATAATTGGTTGTTGTTTATTGGCGAGTTCTGTGCTTTGACTGTCATAGCCTTTAATTTCGTTAGTCACTTTGTTTAGTAGCTTCAGTGGAGAGTAGATATCCATATATGTAACCTCATCTCTTATAGCAGCCCGTTATATATTTATATACAGTGAAGGCTGAGAAATTCGATTAAACAAGCCAGTTTAAGGCATCTCAATCGCTGTCGGTAACGTCTTGAGAAGGATTGCTTACAAGAAAACTGCTCGCAAAGTAAACAATGAAAGAGAGCAGAATTTCGTTCAACATCAGTTGGAAAATGTAACCTTTAAGAGGCTGAAACCACATTATATACCCCACGTACTGCTGAACGCAGATGAACGAGTTGAACTTGACAGCTGAACGCTGAACTTGACAGCAAACTAACGTTTGGTGATTTCGTAAGCTCAACCTGCCACAAAGTCATGGCTAAGTCATCGGCTCTATCAAGGATGCGAAACTTTTTCTCAGCAAATACAAAAGTTCACCTTTTTAAAGCCATGATCATGCCTCATTTCCATTATTGCAACATCCTCTTGTTGGCAATTGCTGGCTCACTTCAATCGAGATTAGACAAGTGTTTCTGTCGCGCCCTGCAGGGCTGCGTAGGCAAGGCATACAGCAAGCATCTTGGTGGTGCGTTTAAAGTGATCGGAACAGACACTGCCACATTGCGACAACAACGTCTGGAGTCTGCAATGCAGCTATGCTGGGATGTTCGCCACGGCGGTGCCCTATGCTATCTATCGAACGAGTTTCGTCTTGCACTAGGACGCACTAGAGCCGCCAGTAGGAAAGACTTCGTGCTCCAGAAGTGCAAGAAGAAAGTTGGCAGTAACTCTTCGTGCATCGTCGCTGCTGCCGTTTACAACAAAATGGCAAGCACCCACCCAGAGGCTTTGTCGGAATACCAATGCTCTGAATTCATGTTAAGAATCAGAAAAATGGATCTTAACGAAATTTTTATAAAATCATTGGATATTTTAGTACCTTAGCATGCCCTTTGCCGATATTATGTTTTAACTTCAGTGTATTTATTCTAATCACATACTTATTAGCAGTTTACGTTTTTATCTTACTTTAATGGATTTATCTCGTGATTCTGTAAAACATATCTTTTAGGTAACTGCATGCTTATTATCCCTGATATTGTATATAATAGAATACGAGAATGAAAATAAATTACATCAATCAATCAATCAATCAATCAATCAATCAATCAATCAACGCAATTTGGTATCTGGCTGGCCACATAACGATGTTAAGAATGCCGCATTAGTAAGATCAAAAAGGACACATTTCTGTCAGAATTCCATAACTTGTTGATTGTGGTCTATTTATACATACATCGATGAGAAATTGTTGATATTCTACCGTCACAGCTCACGACTAGAGCTTAGAAGATTCCGATGGACATTAACAAGGAGATCCGTCTATTATCGGTGTCTGCTCCCTCCTTGCAGCGAACCTTTCGGGTGCCTTGTAAATACAAAATTTGCTTGCGTTGTTGTTAAGCAGACCATGTCACCGAGTAGTCCCGTTGTTTTATCTGGTGAATAATGAATCCGCTATTGGTTGCTACGTTCGTTGCTTTGCCGTGCACATCGTACATTTGCTCCGTTGGTATTCAGACCTACCTTGCCAAATAATGACTGAAAAGCAGTGGTGGATTGATTACTGTAATTTTGTTTTGTAGTTCGCTACAAGTACAACTATTCTCTAAAAATGCAGTTCACTACAACTGCAACTACAGGAAAAATAAAGTAGTTAGCTAAAACTATTCGCTACTTCTCCCAAAAAGTAGCTCAAGCAGCGGACTCACATAGACAGCAAATGCATGAATAAGATATTATGTACGCTTTGCAGAAAATTTAATGCGTAATTTGTTAAGATGTTTGCTTATTTCTAGGAATAATTTTGCTCTGATGGGACAATTTTGAATATGAAGAAAGATTGTGCTCCAGGATGACGGACGTAATCTTTCTCTACAGATATTTAGCAGTGTCGCAATGTACGATAGACCTTTTTCACGAGCTACCATTATGGGACAAACCAGTGCATTATGGGGCAAGTTGAGTGCCTGAAGCTGCGAAGAAACTGGGTTTCTGACCGATAATATTAACCAAAATCATATGTTTAAACAAAGTAGCGCAGCTTGAAGAAATCTGCATCAGTATCAAATCCAACTTTCTCCATATTCCTAAATGAAAGACATCAGCCTTCCCCATAACGCAGTTGCTTTTACGAAATGGTAACTTGTGAAAATGGTCAATTACGTTGGCGGTATTCTTATAAAACGCTAGTTGGAGAAGCAATCCAAGGCAATCTTCCAATACCAGTAAAACTAAGCTCTTGTAGGATATGTATGTTGTAGATGTGTAGATTGAAGACAGAGGCAAGTGGATGTAGTTGCAGATACAATTGTAGCAGATACGACGGAGGGTAGCCAGCCCTTCCGAAGGCTCGAGAGTACAGATTGCAAGAGAGTTGACATTACGAAATACAAGACATTTATAGCGACTGACGGAGGGCGCTGATTGGCGGTCTGAGTTGTGACGTAAATGCTTGATGAGACCGCCACACTCTCAAAGCAATCAACTCACATAAACTCCTTTTAGATTACCCTTAACGTCGTGTTCTATTTTAACACACTCTTTCGATTTATTTCATTCAATGCGTTTAACTGAAAACCGATACATTTTGCTTGCGACTACGTATAAAGCTTAACCTTGATAAAATACATAATTCAAATATTACAGTCAATGTAGGCCTAATCTTACTACTATTTACGACACATTCTTGGAAAGTTCTGGAAAGTTAATGGCACCATAGGTTAGTTTTAGATGTGACGTAATTAAGATATGACACAATGACGCGATGGTGTGGCCCTATCCAACATATTCGATGCTCCGATGTGACCGTCAACAACGCAGTGGTGGTGGCGTGCTTGTCCTTATCCATTCATTTTTACAATTTTCTGCAGTCAGGACGGTACGGCATATCGTTAATAACAAAAATCCAAGAGCCATGCACGTATTCATGAACAAGTCACTGATGAGGAATATCAACATTGCACCACTGCTTGGACCTGGAGGGGAATAAGTAACGGATAACTTCCAGAAAGCTCAGATTCTTTTTGCTCAACTTGGAAGCGTCTTTACAAATGACGGTGGAGAAAGTCCAACATTTGCTTCTCGTACTTCTGAGGTCATTACTGATGTTTTCTTTTTAAATTGATGATGTCGTTCGTGTCATACAACGCCTTCCATCAAAGTTATCTTCTGCTCCTTTCGGATTACCTTCTTATTTCATCAAACTATTGGTCGCTCCATAGCTATACCTCTGTCATACATGTTTAATTTGTCCTTTATGTCAAGTAGTCTACCGGACTTGTGTGGAAAACTGCCACTGTCTGCCCAATTTTGAAGAAGTCCCCGCCTGATCTTGCTGTAAACTACATACCGATCTCCCCCACTCACTCTTGTGTTCTTTGTCGTTTGATCGAGGGAGTGATCATGGATGCAATTATGGAACACATGGTTTCAAATGGCTCCCGGAACATCCATGCAATTCTCTAAATGAAGTCTTTCTACCCAGTGTCACGCATTCCGTTCGTGATCTTAGGGCATTTATCCCGCGGGCAAACTTATTCGATTCGCAGTCGAATCCGCGTCGTTCGTCGACCGAACGGTCGATTTCGTATCACAACTTCGACTGGCAAAAAATGCCAAAATTTTTGACGTTCCCTATTTTCCGCTCTCTTGGCAATATCTTCTTTGCGAATTGAAAGAATTTAAATTCTTGAGGTACAGATTTGCCAACTCAACTGGAAACCCTGGAAAGCAAAAGGCTGTTACTACTTGCTGTTCTCCATTGCCTTCAAGACTGTCAAAACGTAAATGAAACTTCCTTTGTTAAATTTACTTTGCAAATAATTCAATTCTTGTTTGGAACTATTTCTCAAACTCTTGTTTAGAACTACTCTCTCGCATCTCTTTGTCAAAACTTGCTTGCTTTCTAGCATTTGTCAAAAGTAATTTGTCATAGAGATAGCAATTCTTGAATTCTTTTCTTGTTCTTTATTTTGGAAAGCGCGATGAAGCTTCAAATCAATCACAGGGGTGCGACCATAGACTTGGGTGCGACCTGGACCCTCATTCTCGCAGTCTGGGACTAGCAAGTCTCGTTACATAGGGTGGACGAAGCTACGATGTCAGCTGACAGCAAACTTCGTACAACTTCCAGTGCGGGAATGTGTGTTTATGTGGTTTAGACACATCTCGATCAGGTTCTTTGCAATAAATTGCCAATAGTGGACTAAATTTTATCGGACTATCACTTGGCAAGACTTCTCGCAGACGTAAATTGAACGATCAATGACTTGTGGTCTGATACCTAGCTATTCCTTCAAATCACACCACGGAAACGGCCTTGCTTCTTACAAAAGCTATCATAGTAAAGGGTAGGTTATCATTTTTGACAAACTAATTAGATAATATCAGAAACAGTGCAATTTCTTAACCAGGAAATTGGCATTCATCGGCGAGGTAAACATTTTGAGAACCGAAATCTTGAGATACCCATCGCCTGTCGTATAACATGATTATTTGTGCCTCAGTTATTTTCACGAAAACGATGCAAAATTGCATAGAGCAGAAACTAGTTGGCCTCCCGTTAACGGCTTCTACGTGCAAGTCAGTCAAATGATCTGACAACAAACGGCAAGAGCGATATCGTGAGCAAGACGACAAAAATACTGCAAGTCTGCAACAGCATCACAAATTTACGAAGATCATTCATAAGGATATCATTGAGTTAAGTCAATAGTATTCATAGAATAACAAGCATAATCGTAGTCAAGACATTGTAGAAGTTCTGCTCTATTCCGAAAGAGACCTGAATTTCATCGCCAGTGTTGTGTTGCCAGTCAGTGACCAACTGACCACCATGAAGCCGAAGAAGTGACGCTGTAACACAGCACATGCACACATGATCTTAACATACAGCCCAAAAGAATTGATTTAAGAATAGGTTTGGTCAGCGCATGTTACTGAAAACGACAGGACAAGTAAACGAACCATCAATTCATCAGCAAAGGGTTCTCTTTGATCAATGAAATTATCGCAACATCGACAGTTGGTAGATCTAGCTACCACATCCAATGATCCAAAATCACATAAATACATATGCAACTACAAGGGAAAAGTGTCTCTCTCTGATTAACAATCAAATTTATTACCTAAAAACAAGGCAAACAAACCTTAGTACCTTTTTGGCACAGCAAGTCGGCTTCGAAGGTGAGCAATACAGCGACTTTCTACAGGAGATTGTGAACGCAACCAGATCGCAGTCAAAGCTGAACATACAGCAAATTCGCCAAGAAGAAGATTTCAAATAGTTCCTCGTCTAACTTTGTCATAAGGTTCTTCGTCAGTGGCATTGAAAGCACGATCAGTGCCTTTCCCGCAGAATCAGAGTCGAGCGCGCCAAGCGATCACCAACCCAGTGGCAAATGAGCAGTCCAGTTGGAACGTAAAATGCATAACGTGGAGTAACACGACGAACAGATCTGCTGGCACACATCCAAATATCGAGCAAGAAACTCAAAGTCAACACGATGTGTTTCGCTTTTCCAGTCCAATGAAGACAATTCAAATTCTTTCCAACTAGATGAAGCAATTCATTCAACAGCATGTTTCAGTCAGCTCAACGTTAGGCAGCGGCCAGTTGTGTAAACTGTCAGCCGTAGAGTATTAAGACGGCTTCGAATACACATCCAATTATTCCGTATGGCTTTCCGGTCGTTGACATAACTGAAATCAAAGTTCTTGTAGGTCCACTTTGTCCGCATGCTCGCTCGTCGCTCTCACAAAATTACGGCGCATTTTCTCTTTCGCGTTCTTTTTCACGAGCAAGTCATTTGTCTTCCAGCAGTGGCTACAAATTGCATGCAGTCTCCTTGACACCCCGGACATCAATAATATGACTAGTAGTAATAGATGAATGCCTGTTCCAGAATACCTTTTTCAAGCAAAGTCTTCCAGGTCTGCTAAACACGTCCTCTCGCTGCATTGCTGCAGTGAGGAAAGGTCAAAGTCAAGCGAACCGCGCCGAACTTCCTTCGTCCGCGTGTCGTCACTTCCTGACTCATCTCCAGACCGCCGTTCAAAAGGGGTCCAGGTGGCGCTACCTTGTTTTCTATATACGTTGATCTCAATTATCTTCAAGCAGTGGACATTGTGGCCACACAGTGCGACGGAACTAATTTAAAATCTAATGTAAAAATTGTTATGCGTTTAGTTGTTTACCTTGTTTATCGTAATGATTATACTTGCCGTATACATTCTGCTATGCTGTTCTGTTATTTTACAGGCACAATAAACGAGTGCAAATGAATGAACAGTGTTGTCTTTTTTATTTATAAAACTGTAAAATGGCACATGGAAAATATCAGTATACAAAAAGTAAAATCCGCAAGCGAAAATAGAAAAATGCAAGTGTCGATATCGCGTCGGTGTATAGACGTCGGTTTGGTTGATTTTTATCGACGTCGATATTTCTTTCATATTCAACTACGAAACGACGCGGAACCGACGTCGGCAATCGACGCGAAATCGACCAAAATTCGAATAAGTTTGCCCGCTGGGATGAGCCCTGATTCAACGTTTTCAAATTATTACACGTAATTAAAGCATACTGCATTTTAAACTATCTCCTGAAGTCACTGCGAGTGAACGATCCTGTATATTTGAGACGTGCATTTACAACCCATGTTCGTCCAATACTGGACTATGCGCCTCAAGTGTATTCACCTTTTCTACAGAAGGACATCATCTTGGTTGAAAAAGTGCAAAGAAGGTTTACGAAAAAGATTTTTCAACGTTGCTACGGTAATTCACCGCCCTACGAGGAGCGTCTCAAGCAGTTGGATCTGCAATCGCTAGAGAAGCGACGTTGTCACGCATATTTATGTATGTTTTATAAGATATTTAGCGGCTACTTTAACATTGAGCTCCCATCGGACAACAAATCATTACCTTCAATGACTCGCGGAAACTCAAAGCGATTTTACGTAGAGACCGCCAAATTGAACACCATGTGTTATCGTTTTTAACCGTGTCGTCCGCTTGTAGAATTCGCTTTCGGGAGATGTTGTGCCCTCTCCATCACTTAGATTATTTAAATGGAAAGTTATATCTGAATTAATGTAATGAAATAGTATTGGATATGTTTGTAATCCGTATAGTATAAGTGCACACTTAATGTTGCCTTCTATACGTGTATTCTTGGTAGATTTTTTACCAATAAAGACAGATGAATGACATCACTCTATAATCGAATATTTCAGCACAGGAAACGAGGAATGTTCTAAAACTATGTTACAAGCAGTCTTTTGAAATGCAGTCTAATTGGGGATTCCTTCTCTCAAACCAACAAAGCCATCACAATGGTTTTGCTGCTACCTATATCTGTCACGTCGAAGTCTAATCCAAGATAAATGTAAAACAGAATATGAATTGTGGTAATTATTTCAAAATTCCTCTGAAAAATACGTCGAGTATATAATTTGAGTTCGTGATTGGCAAACAGTTTGGTTGTTACAAATGAAAGTGCAGTACATCTAGATCTAGAATGTCTTGACATGCGAGAGGCAAAGTAGAGATCGTAACATTGAACCCCAAGAAATGCCACTGACACAATCTGCTGGCTCCGAAAAGCTCTCTCCAATCAGAAAACACTGACTCCTTTTTAAGAAAGAATGGACAAAGCGCAGTCCCAAGGCATGACGGGATATTCTTGTTTTTAGGCACGTGGCTTTGAGCTGAAAATCTACGATTGTGGCAGCCAAGAACAATGCTTGAAATTGCTCATCACTGACATGAGTACGGCTGATTGCGTTGCAAGCAAAGATTTCTCCTGGCGTCTTCACCTTTGGCAGAGGTCAACTCACTTTTACACGGACATGCAGTGAGACAGTGAATGAATGAATGAATGTCAATTTATTTAACAAGGGTAGCCCAATAAGCCAATGGCTTGTCTCCCTTGGGGCCCTCGACAATTAAAACCACAGATGACAACGAATATACAGTGGGACTGCGCATGACGTATTCTCTTATCCAACTTGACAAAGGTCCATTTACACGATAGGGCTACATATGTAAGCNCTAACAATATGTAAGCTACGTTAGGATTTGGCAAGGTCTGTATTTGGGCGGTGTGAATAAGTCAATTCACATTTTTAGCGTCAACTCCCAAGGTCTATTCACTCAAATTAAGACCTTAAATTTAAGAATATGCTACGTGACATAATTAATTAATAAATTAATTAATACANAGTTATCTTTTACATACTGTCTTTTCATTATTCTTTTAAATTCGTGCTGTAAGATTGAAACAAATATAGTATACTCCTATGCTGCTACCTATATCTGTCACGTCGAAGTCCAATCCAAGATAAATGTAAAACAGCATATGAATTGTGGTAATTATTTCAAAATTCACCTGAAGAATACGTCGAGTATACAATTTCAGTTCGTGATTGGCAAACAGTTTGGTTTTTACAAATGGAAGTGCAGTACATCTAGATCTAGAATGTCTTGACATGCGAGAGGCAAAGTAGAGATCGTAACATTGAACCCTAAGAAATGCCACTGACACAATCTACTGGCTCCGAAAAGTTCTCTACAATCAGAAAACACTGACTCCTTTTTTAGAAAGAATGGACAAAGCGCAGTCCCAAGGCATGACGGGATATTCTTATTTTTAGGCACGTGGCTTCGAGCTGAAAATCTACTGTACGATTGTGCCAGCCAAGAACAATGCTTGAAATTGCTCATCACTGACATGAGTATGGCTGATTGCGTTGCAAGCAAAGATTTTTCCTGGCCTCTTCACCTTTGGCAGAGGTCAACTCACTTTTATACGGACATGCAGTGAGACAGTGGGACTACGCATGACGTATTCTCTTATCCAACTTGACAAAGGTCCATTTACACGATAGGGCTACATATGTAAGC
>OFHS01002054.1:0-23302 GCA_900245855.1 Calvadosia cruxmelitensis
AGACACAGATGGAGACAAATGATACACCAATAGTCATAGTCGGACACACGACGGACAGCAAGTAGTACAGAGAAGGCTTCCCGTTTCACATCGTTTTCAAATGGGTTTCACACCTATTTATATTCATTGTGTTAGGCAAGTGCAAGTGGTGACTACTGTAGTTGTACCTTGCTAGGCAAGCTTGAAAGCAGCCTAAGATCACATGGTGTAAGGTTGACCAAATTTCTTTCCAGGTGATTGGAAGTTTAACAAAGTCCCTCGTCTACAGCCTGTTGAAGCTTGTGTTTCAAAATTTTGAAGAGTCGTCTCTAGAAAATCCAATTGTAAGTTTTGCAGGACGTTTTGCAACTACGTTTGCTGCAAAGAATACAATATTTAGATGTAGATCATTAACATAATTACTTCCCCAGTTGTGTATCAAAGTAGAAACTGCTCCTGTACTACATGTGTATTAGCTTGTAATTAAATTACACCGGATAATGAGCTTTTGACAATTAATTAGCTTACTGGAAAACTCCGCAATTTATTGATTCAACTAACACATTAAGATGCAGCGCGTTACGATTTACCGGATGTCCATAGGACTCACGTCTGGGCTAAGACACTGTATCACAGCCTCATATTGGCAGAAAGTGCATGGTAACAAGATTGGCATTTTTCGCTGAAATTCTGACCTTTTTTCATCAACATGCGAAATTTGCAGAATACTAACCCAGGTTCGTAATTATGATGAGACTAAACGTGCAACGTGATATTTAATACCGGTAAGCTTCATTAGACCACATTAAACACCAAGAACGTGCTAGCCAATCATTGTATTCAAACAAGGCAGACTAGACTGCAACGTTCACAACCCTCTCCTAGTCCACCTTGTCAAGCATCACAAACAGGTCTACTTCGCTGCCTTCATTGTAAACATATTTCCCAGTATGTACATTACGCTAAGATTGGGCTGGTTACGCAATATCTTGGATTTTATTTGTGTTGCAGAGAAGTATAATCCCTGAGATAACAATGTGAAAGAATAGAGAGCAAAGTCAACAAAGCATGACCTCTAAAAATTGGACGAAAGTGAACTGAAGTATCTTAAAACACAGTGATAGTAAGCTTGAAAATTTTCTCCTTGAGAAGACTTCCTGTCAACAATGATACAAGGAAGGTCAACTTGATTGACACTGACCAGATAACTGCCCTTTGACAGTACATTCCAGGAAATGTTACTATTATGAATCCAAAACCATGTGAAACTATGTAAAACCATGTGAGATTCACATGGTTTTTCACATGATTTTCACATGGATTTCACGTGCTATCAGTTCATAGTGTACCCTAATCCAATTATATTTTTGCAATTCGTCAATTTAAATCTGCAAAGAATGTAATACTTCTCAATTACTGTTATACTGCTTCTTGTTGATTAGGAGCTGCTATCGTTGATGTGTTCGTTACTCCAAGACAGTGGCTTACCAACAGATTTTCTGGTATGTGGTTTGAGAATGTCTTGAATTGTGCATCTGGCGTTTGTGCAGCAGTGTGAATTCAAAATTGATCAGATTTTAATGATCTGTAATGTTATAATTAATAATGTGTCATAATTAAGTATTTTTTCATTAAGCACCAATCAACCAACCTATCAACAGCCAATCAATCACTACTCTTAGGTCTGTTCCTGGACTTAAATTCTCATTCTTTGCCGATGACCTTGTCATGTACTCAACTGAGAGATCCCTCTTACAGAAAGGGCTCAACATTCTTGAAAAGTGATGCAATGAAAATTATTTGAATGTCAATTTACAGAAGACAAAAGTTATGAAATTTCAAGCAGGCGGTGCCTTGAGCAAGCACAACTATTTTACTTACAACAACATCGAGTTGGAGTTCGTCAAATCGTATGATTATCTCGGTGTGACTCTGCAGCAAGCTTTGAGTTTTACTTTACACCTTTTTACCAAAATGGGAAATGCCATTATTGCCGTTGGAGCGATACCAAACTTGCGTCACATTTCCGTTGATGTTGTCTTGGAGATATTTCGAATAATGCTTGCCCCGATAGTCACTTATGCTTTTCAAGTTATTCCTTCTTTCCTCGCAAATTGAATGCCGTTCGCTTGCGCATTGGTGCGCTCAGCAGGACAACTGCAAACAATACCGTCCTCAAATATTTCCAGGCCCTTCTCAATCCGTCAACCCTTACCACAACTGGCGATCTGCTACTTCCTTCAAGCGTCACTGCCCCTTCCGAGTCTGATTTCAACATTGACCTCATCAGCGTTGAGGAATTAGAGATCGCCCTATTCTCGTTGAAAGCGCTTGGCGCTCCAGGACCAGATGGCATTCCAATTATCTGTCTCCGTCTCCTTATTGTCCAAGAAAAGTTACTTGCGATTGTGAACTGTCTATTATCTCAACAATGTCTCCCCCATTCGTCGTGGCTTCGCACTGTAACCGTCCCTATTCCTAAAAGCTCTTCATCTGACCTGGAGCATCACAGGGGTATCTCACTGATTGCAACTGCAGCTAAGGCATTTAACAAAATCCTCCTCCGCAGGCTCTCGCCACTTATTGACTCGCACCTCCAATACAACCAAAACGGGGGTCGCTGTGACCGAACGACAACTGGCCAGATATTGGCGCTGCGGATCCTGATGGAGAACTGCCGAGTGCATCAGAAGAGTATAGCTGTTGTATTCGTGGACTTTCGAAAAGCTTTCGACTCAGTCGACAGATCAAAGATCAAATGCCTCCTACGGATGTTTAATGTTCCTCCTCTTCTGATTGCCGCTGTGATGTCCATGTACTATTCAACGTCGTCCTTTGATCGTTCGTGCTACGGTACATCTTATGGCTTCTCTAGTTCCTGTGGAGTCCTTCAAGGTGACACTTTAGCTCCGTTCCTCTTCTCCCTGTTTGTGAACTATGTTCTACGTGTTGTGTCAGTGTCCTGTCGTGGACCTTGACTTTGTCGATGGCATTGCGTTGGTGTGTGACGATGTGACCAGTGCCCAGCACATGTTATCCGAGGTAGAGCGGGTCGGTGGTACCGTTGGCTTGAAGATCAACTCCGTCAAAACAAAGTTCATTTACATCGGCTCCGGGCAGGCACAGTTATCAATTTCTTCTCGGTCTATTCAATGCGTCAATTCGTTTAGGTACCTGGGGTCGATCCTGCCTGCTACAACTAGCGATATTTCAGCTAGGCGTGGTATGGCTTGGTCGGCTCTCGGGTCACTTAACAGATTTTGGTCATCAAACACTGACCGGGACTTGTAGCTGCGTCTGTTCCGTCACACAATCGAGCCAGTATTCTTGTATGGTTGCGAGTCTTGGGTACTGTTGGAATCAATTGCAACGCGGCTTACTCAGTCGTACGATGCATTGCTCTGACATGCCCTTGGGTACCACTGGCCCAACATCATCACTACCGTTGATTTGAGAAGGATCACGCCATCAGCGGAAGCAGTTGTGTGTGATCGCTGCATGCGCTTTGTTGGCCATGTCATACGAGCGGAAGACCGAGCCCAACAAGTCCTGCATGATGTTCTGCTGTGGCAACCATCTTGTCTCCATCGGCGCGGTTTCGGACAATGTTTTATGTATTTTGATTTGTTGTGTCGTGATTTTGGCTGTATTTTGCTATTATAAATTCTCGTTCTGTGTGGCAGAGAATCTGCAGCAATTTAATTAGACCTAGAAGGAACGGGCTGTTCCCGTGAACAGTACTGTCTCTAACAACAACAACAACTTCTTTCCTGAAACCTTTCTCATCTTTTTTGCCTTGATCGGATAAAAGCTGCTTACATCAAACGTGTCCTTCGTGTCCATACATCCCTACTTTTGTTCAGGACTTGCAGCATAATGTTCCATTCAATAAAGCTTCTATTGAACAGTGTGTTGCTGAGAGAACTGAAAAATTTTAAGGATGTCATCAACCAAGGTTTTGCAGATGCACCAATCCTTCTCTCCTCTGCGTGGAAGGCAGCCGACCAGCCTAACAGAAATTACATTGCTAAATAGTCTGTGCACGGCTTTCATCATCTGCTTTGCAAAGATAAAGTTTCCACATGCCACCAGATCAATGCATCTGCTCGGAATGTGAACAGTCTGCAAATAACCACTACCATATACTCTGCTGTAGTAACATACCTTCTTTTATTAGATTTTCGAAAGATAGAGAAGGAAACAGCTCACTGATTTAATAATTATATAATCTTAACAACTTATATAATAGTTACAACTGTAGTAGTTTTAGTTATGCATTTCATTCGTTTATTCAACTTGTATATCAATTTACAAAAATGTTTACCTCGCACAAGGTGGAAATATATTACCCAGATCATTCGATCAATCAATCAATCAATCAATCAATCAATCAATCAATCAATCAATTCAGTTTACTTCGCTATTGAGGTGGAAATACATTATCATCAATCAATCAATCAATCAATCAATCAATCAATCAATCAATCAATCAATCAATCAATCAATCAATCAATCAATCAATCAATCAACCAATCAATCAATCAATCAATGCGATGATCTCGCCATGTATTCAAGTTCTTTGGATCGTCTACAGGAAGGCCTTGTTGCATTACACAAATGGTGCCTTGTAAATTTTCTGGATGTAACTCTGAACAAAACCAAAGCTATGAAATTCAGGAAAGGAGGAGCTCTTAGAAGGAACAATCAGTTGTTATTGTTGTATTATGATCCGTTGTGATCGAAATGTGTATGTGTATGTGATCTGTGTAGATCTGGATGTGTTCTATGTAGAACGAGAGCAGGGCTGTAAATACTCACTACAAAAGTAACGCGTTACTCGTACTCACTATTTTTCTGTAATTTTGACTGGTAATTAATTACTTTTTCTTAAAAAGTAGTGGATTGGTAATTAATTACTTTTTTGAGTAACGCACTACTTTTTCAAAACGGCGAATTACAAATTACTATTGTATATAATCGAACGGAGAGCAAGACAACAGTGTGTTCGGTCGTGAGACGTCATTCAGGAATGAATATAATTCTAGATTACAATAATTTACAGGTGAATATGAAACGAGGCTAGATACATTGAATAGAGGTTTGAGTAAGCGAGGCTAGTTCACCACAGTTATTTAATGGCAAAGAGGTGGAGGTTGTAAAATGTTTCCTTGGCTTACCTGAAATTGAACCAGTCCATCTATTTGGATAGAATTAAAGCTGCTTTCCTAAAGCGCACACTTGGTGCCCACACGGCATCATCCAATACGCTTATCTTTATTTTGGCAAATACTCGTAACTTTGTTAGTGAATTACAAAACAAGTTTCCATTTAACCCCGTCGAAATTGAAAAATATTTGACTTGGAGGGACGATAAAGTGTCTGCTGTTTTGAATGATGGCTATCTTGATGCTCCTGCTCTGCAATCTTCTGGTTGGCAAGCAGCTCATCAGGCAAACAGAAATTATATTATACGCCTTTCAATTCATGGATTTCACCAAGTAATTTGTACAAACAAATGCTTCCATGTTCCTAGTGAAGATTGTATTTGTATTGAGTGTGGGCGACCTGCGAGTGATCTCTACCACGTCATTAACTGTGATAAGATTGATTCGTATATGAATTTTATCAAAGATCAAGAATGTAACTGAATTAATTACTTAACTTTGTATAAACTATAATGAAATAGCAAGCACCGTATGTATCAATAATAGAAAGTTTACCTCGCATTGAGGTGGAAATATATAATCATCAATCAATCAGTTAATCAATCAATCGATCAATAAATCAATCAATCAATCAATCAATCAACCCACCTACCAATCAATCAATCAATCAATCAATCAATCAATCAATCAATCTGTTACTTGGGTAATTCGCATATGATACGTGCAAGAATGACATATGTTTGCTCCCAGTGTTGTTTTTTCGATGTTGCTGTTTGATAATAACTTTTGAGTTGATTTCACTTCAGACGTCTGAATCCGGCATCAAGCAGCTCCTCAATTTTGCAAAGCAGCTGTGAGTAAAACTTCTATTACTGAAACCTTTATACTTAAATAGTGGCCTTTATACACAGGTGGCTGCCCATAGAGATGGCCGATTTGACTGTAATAGAAGCATGGTGTAAAGTTCAAACATCAATATCCACACTTTAAAGAAAGTAACTCAGTCAGTGACTGATCTTACCTGACTTAATGATGTTAATTTATTTGATTTATCAATCATGTTTTAGTAATTTATTTAACGTTTATTGTTGCGGCAACCTTTGCCTCTGCCATCATGTCAGTTTGTTTGAAAAGGAGGTCAGGAATATCAACGTTTTTGAAAGTTAAAAAAGTTATTTGATTGCAAACCTCAAGAGAACAGATGAGGAACTTAGTGGATATTAATTAGTCCAATACATATCACTAGAGTTGTCACAGGGAAAACTTCACGAGGATTGCGGGGAATTTTACGGGGATTTTTTTCTTTCACGGGGATACGGGTTCCCCGGGGAATTCCATACGGGGTTAAAGGGGGATCACGGGGATACGGGGAATTTACGAATTTTGATATGCAAGTCTTAATGCATAATAATATATGCCATTATGCACTCTTTAGTACATGTGGCTCTGTCTTTGAGCAGCTGCAGTTCCTGGAAGCAATCCTTCAACGCGACGGAGAAAGCAGGCCTTAAATTTCCATTCAAAATTAATGATTCATAAACAAAGCATTGCGTACTTTGCATTTCCATTGTTCTAAGAAATTTACACAAAGCCGTGAACCTGTGACTTCTCACACGTGCTGTTAGGAATTAGCCTTTGAAAGGAACTCATAAATGCGTTCAGATGAGAGAGGCAACTCTGTAACCACAACTGAACCTTCACAACTTCACGCTATTTCTGCTTCAGATTCAGAAAAACATGATGTGTTAGGCTGTGGTGTCACATTGCAGCATTCAATTCAACTGTGAAACTCATGAATTGTTTGTGCACGCGAACGGACTACGGGAATAGTAATCAAAAATTTCGGAACAACAGATCAAACCATCACAAGCACGTTGTTTTCACATGCAGAAAAGATTATCCTTTTCCTGTTTGGACAAGTATCACTGAGTTGATAATTGGTGTCTATTACTGTCTAGACACCCGACCTGTGGTGTTAAAGATGCGTGATCAAGTGAAGGAGGAAGAAATAACGCGTTGTCTGTTTGGCTGTTTTGACATTATGTTTAGAAGATCAACGATGTGTTGCACAACAAAATTGACACTAACTCACACAACCTGCATCTTTTCAACAATTTGCACGTCTCCCCGTGAATAGCGGGGAAACAATAACGGGGATATGGGGAAGAAGGGGAATCTGATACGGGGAATTCCCCTTATCAAAAGGTGTGAACTGCTCAATCTTTGCGGGGATCGCGGGGATTACGGGGATCACGGGGACCCCGTGACAACTCTACATATCACAGTTCTCCGCTTGCTACGCAACTTCAGCCAGCTTCGAATGTTGCGCATTGTTTCTCAGCTCAGCTATGGCTCCCAAGAGACTGAAATCGATCCTTTCGAGCCATTCGAGCGCAACACCATTCGAGCGCAATGGTTTGCAAAGGCAAGCACAGAAAACTCAAGGTGCCCATACCACAGCGATAATTTCGACAAATTTCGTCAAACTTCCGGAAAACATAGCTCGGTTTCAAGGTGACCTTTTCAAAAACGGCTCCGTTATATTCTTTACCAATTTGCATTGTTCAACTTTGACCTGGTTTGAGCGTTCGAGCTGTGCGGTGTGTTTTGAAAACCGTGCACAACCAGAGCAGTGTTGTTTCCCAAAGGTCGGAAAATCCGTACTTGGCTAGTGAGTGGCAGGTGCCTGGTTTTGAACAGACAAACAAACAAACAAACAAACAAACAAACAAGCAAACAAACATACAGACAGACAGACACTTGTGAAATATATAATTTATAGTCTGATTTTGCCAGGACTTTATAATTTTATAAACGATATTGATAATTTCAACATTTGGATCAATGGACCATAGTATAATGTTATTTATCACCGTAATTGCAACCTGTGTTGCTTTTAGTTATGCAGTTATGCATTTCACGATCGGGATTTCTCTGCTAATGTTGACGTAGTGAATAAAATGCAATTCGAATAACCGGTCCTCACTCAAACAACTCCACTCTCTCAGGGAAGCTGTACGTGGTAACGATTGAGCGTAGAAGTAATGTTTATAATAGCACCAAATTATCCAGAACTTAATTCAGCTTTGTTTTCACACAGATTCCCGTATTACCTTACTCCGCTGGTCGAGCTGTGCCACTCATTGTGCTGTGACAATGAAACATCTGCTGTGGTGAGATCATCTGTTGGTTTGATGTTGTTTGTAGGGATGCTGTTCGAACCAGGATTATTTGTATCTATTCAGCTATGAATTATTTCTTTGAGATTCGAATTTTGGCAGAAATTTGAACCAGTTTGCTGATATCAATCCTGGTAATGGATTAAAAGCTTTCATTCAGAAGCTTGTTGCGATAATCATAGAACTTTGCTGTTCACACCTTGTAGTATTCTGCTTCCCCTTTTTGTATTTTGGTTTTGAAATGTTTCTCCAAGGCATACAGATGGCATCCTTGTTGTCATGTTGTGCTATTGCATGTCTCACTACTGCTAGGATTCAAATCCGATGCTTAAGTTGTCTCTTCTTAGTGGAACCACATTAGGAGATTGTCATACAAATCAATTATTCGGCATGAGCCATTATCCGGATGTCAAATATTGTGATAAAATGATTCCGTATTTGGCATGTTTGGTCCGATAAAGTGGCTGACCTGATTACATGGCAGTCCAATTAAGAGAAAGATGAAATTTTGAACCCCGTGATGGTGTCCACAAAACTTCAGTTCTATGTCTCAGCCATATATTCATTTTTCCAGCAGCTTCGAACGTTTGATAGTTGATATTGAGTTTGCTTTGCTATGACTATTGAAAAAGTCACCATAATGGTCTTTTGAGAATTAAACACAACTTTGAAAAGCTGTGATTTAGTTGTTGTCATGTGAAGAACGCTTGGAAATGTTGTCTTGATTACATTATACTAGTGAAAAGGAACTTATTCACAAGTTTTCTGTCAGTGAGAATTGAAAAACATGTGAATTCCCTCTTATCTTTCACAGGATTTTAGTTTATAGTTTTGTTGTTGCAATCAAAACGGAATGTGTTTTTGCAGCCTAGGCATGTTATTTTATTGTTAGGTTTTTGAGGTAATGGATTCACTACAAGGCTACACTGAATTATTTGGAAAAAACAGCATTGACGAGATTCAGATATGTGACAATTCAGTAGAATGGATGCGCCTTGAAGATCGAGAGCTGTCTGCAGGTTAGGTTGTTGCTTTCCCAAGTTGTGATAGAATGCTAGTTGAAAGTATTTTCATTAAACTGCTATCTGAAAATTTGCCTTTGACTTACCTTGTAATTTTCTGCTTATCTTCAGAGAGCCAGACTTTTTGGATCCTAATAGTTGCCATATCCCAGAGATCACATTGTTTCCTTTATGATATTAAACCTTAGCCGTGTGCTAGCATCCATGTTTTGAATGCTGTCTGGTGAGCCACTCGTGATGAGGGTGATGAGGAATGACTTGTGCGTAATGTGCAGCAGTAAAAGGAATACAGTTGCCACATGCAGTGTTCTTGAATGTTTGCCTTCAATCCGCCTGGCCATGTGTTGCTCGCATCAGGATAGACGCACAAATAACACACCATTAACTCTGATTGACTGTTACGACTGTCTGGATTACAACACAAACAGAGTCATAACGCAGAAGACTTGCAACGCATGATTTGTGTCCATGCAGAGCAATGGTTATTGTGCTATCACAATATAAGCTGTCACAATAAACAGATGGTATAATACAGCAGATAATATTTCAAGGCTTGGACCTGGACGGTTTGCAATGAGAGAAGGACCAACACATAGAGCCAATCCGCTACTTTTATATTGCGTTGCAAGCAGCAAATTGCATGGTGTGAAACTCCCCAAGCAGTCAAGAGCTTCATATTTATTTTGTAGCACCAAGACAACATTTTAAACATTGCTTTTGTATTGACTTTATTTTAGGTGGAATAGTCTTACCAAAAGGAACACAAGGGAAACTGATCGAGACCGACGGTGGTAAGTGTTGCGCCGCTTGAGGAGTCAGAGAACAGACCTAGCCTCTACTCACAATCAAAGTTATATTATTACAGACAGACAATTCCTTTTATAGACTATCATCATGTGATTTACAAATTACATATTTATAAAGGATAACAGAATGAACCTTATTTCTGAAAATTAAACAATAGCACAAAAAGATCAGCTAATGAAGAACATTTAGAATTGGTTACAATGTGAGATTATTAGAAAGCATGAGATAACAACTAAATTTCTTTGGCAGACATACACAATTACAATGTTACGATAAATGTCAATATTACATCGACAGCCCTATAATACGGAAACACTGTCGGTTTGTATGTTTTTTGTTTGTTTGTTTGTTTGTTTGTTTGTTTGTTTGTTTGTTGGTACAAAACCAGGTACCTGCTACTCAGTCGCGAGTATGGGCGGCAAACATCCCGGGAAAAATATACGTCTTCGTCGAGTACACTTTTCTAGACGCGCGTTGTTTTGGCTGCTCCGAAAGCAGGTCAAAGTTGAATAATGCAAATTGGCGCAGAACATAACGGAGCCGATTAAATTACATCGGCAGACATACACAATTTCAATGTTACTATAAATGTCAATATTACATCATCTGTATAATACCACAATGCTTTACAATGCGCAAATAATTAATTATGTGCCATAGGAAAGTAGTCTGTATTTCAAGGATTTTTAATGAGAACTTAACAAAGTCAGCAATATTAAAATACGGCAGTCACTATTGATGAATCAATTAGAAAGCAAACTTTTGCAGGAAACTCTTTGTAGAAAACAGCCCTCAATAGCAAGTGCAATTGCATCAACCTTGAATGCAATCCACTATGCCTTTGCATGGTCACAGTTGAATGTTTTTGTATTATGTTTTATTACATATTTTGATGTCTCACTAGTTACTGCGACCTCAGCATGTTTATATCAGAGTATGTTTCATTTCGTTTCCTGAGAGATAATTTTTTATCTTTCTTTTTTTTTGCCTTGGAATTTTCCCACATTCTAGCAGAGCGATTGATTCGTTGGCACTTGCCTTGTTCTGGCTGGATGATTCTACTTCACGAGGCTGAAGCTATTCTATCCGAACCCTCACTACATGGTAAGTGGATTCTGGTTTTATCAGGGTCAGCTAAGGAGGCAATGCTTTGTGAGAAAGGCATAATGTTGACCTCTTTATTTCTTGCAATGCCTGGAACAGTTACTTATGAAGGTACACTAATGCAATCCACATGTACAAAATTGGCCTTCGTCAATTTGTTTGCGAAATTTGTTCATGAAATTTCTAGGTTTTATGATGTCATGTTGAAAATATTCAGTTTTGTGGCAATGACATAAAGTAAATTTCAAAGTAGCTATAGTTTGTGAAGTTGTGCAATTGTTTTGTTGAAAATGAATATTTTCGAATGGTATCTACATTTATTTATTAGCGAAATGTTTGATGTATATCATCAGGTCAAGATGGCGTTGAGAAAACGTATTGGATATTCAAGCTTGTCAAGTCGACATTATCATGGCATTGCGGCAGTGATCTTGATCAGTTTGTTCTGCTTTGTCTGCAAGTATTGCAGAGGTGAGCGAATTATGGTTCTTGAACTACAGTGTAAGGGCCTGTTCACATGAGTCGGGCCAGCCCGGCTAGACGGGCTGACACCTTTGAGTGAGATCGTTGCCTGCTATTGTTTCGCATTGTTTCTTTGCGGTGCGTTTATATGATTGTCGGGCCAGCCCGGTAAAGTGGGATCCCACCTGCGTGAGATGGAAAAATGGGACAAAATGTCATATAAACCAAGATATAAACAACATCAGGCGGGCTGGCCCGGCAGTTGAAGTTTTCTACGCAGGCACTAGGGTGACATAAATTTCACATCTGGTGCCAACGGATAATTTGTCGACTCGTATGCGTCGATAAAAGCTCAACATCTTATCTTTCTTTCGCTTTTCATCATCAATACACAATATGGAATCCAAAGCAAATAGTTTCGATCGAGTGGTGAATTGATCGAGTTTGTAATTAAACATGACTTCTATTCTGGTCGTCCTATTCCGTAAAAAGAGTTACAGAATGCACTGGTAGTAAAATAGAAGGACAACCAGAGTTTATGCAGACCAAAAGACGTGCTTCGAACGTGATAAAATGTGTCGAACACGCTTGCGTCGAAGAAACAGAGACTAGCCCGGCGAAAATTTGCGGGGCTGAAGCAGGGCCAGCCCGGACAGGAAATCACCATATAAACAATCGACAAAATTAGCCCGTCCCGGCGCCAAGCGGGCTGCCCCGCCTCATGTAATCAGGCCCTAAATCTGAAACTAGTTACGAATTGTGATGGACAAAACAAGAGACCCGAGCTGCTCGCATCATTCTTATCTCCAACGAGTGGTTAAACCTGATGGATAACAGCAAAGCATGAACCTGATTGGTCGCTTTCGTGGCCATTGTTTCAGATGAATAATGCAAGTACTGTTGCTTGCCGTTGAGCAAGAAGCGAGAGTGATGTGCTAGATACTTACAACTCACATTTGTTTTAGTGATGGTGTGACCAGGGCTAATCCCATTAAAATCCCCTCTGTAAATATTTGTAATGTTCCTTTTGTGCAATTAAGTAGGTCGTGATATTAACGGAGTTACATTGCATTATTATTTGTGATCATAATCTAATTACAGTGTAACTCAGTTGATATCACACCCTCGGTAAAATTGATATTATCCGAGTCATGACAATAACCGAGTCTTGTACCCAGACCTCTAATTTTGCAGGAACGGCTCAAACAATAACAAAAGCGGGCCATATGACAGCAAATTCTATATCAGCATCAAACAACAAAAAGCAAAGCTATTGTGTAGATATTTAAGCAACAAAGGACTCGTTTTCTTGGATATGTCACACTCAATGAGGCGAACACAGTGAACACCACTTCATCAACGTTTCCTTTCACGGCAATTGTGATGCCCTTAAATGCAAGGAAGGTGACAAAGCACAGAAAGTGTGACAATAAGCGAGAGTAAACTTAACTCCTTTGGAATTCCGTGATAATAACTGAGATGTGACAATATCCGAGGTGATATTAACCGAGTAGAATAAGAGAAAAGCTTAAAGACTAGCAAGTGGAATTTCACTTTCCGTGACAATAACTGAGACCTGATAATACAAAGTGATATTAACCGAGTTATACTGTACTTTCTTTTAGACTCAATTACTATCACAGCAATGATCTGAAACTTGTGTCATCTTGTGTGGGATTGTTGACAGCTGCTCTCCCATTGGCTCCTGCTGTGGTACGTCATCAGTTACATTGTTTCTAGTTTTTGTTATTTCTAATTGTTTATTTCTGATTCCGCTGACTTAAATTTCTAGGAATAATGAAAAGCCCAAAGCGTTAATTTGGATATTGTATCATCATCTTCTCAATTTAAGCAATCTATTTGGACTTGCATTCAACTTTGATACATAGGTGCCTAGTAGGAATTGTGTTCGGACCAGGATTATTAGAATTAATTCAAAGCTGCTTGAATTGTTTCTTTGTGATTCGAATCTTTGGAGAAAATCCTAATGATTTTGCTAACCCTTGTCCTACTATTGACGTGTATACACGTTTTTGAAACAAGTCAAAAGTAGCAACATATTACCAATCAGATAGTTTGTCCCTGGCGATCAACCAATCAGCAATCGATAAAACACCTTCCAGTCTTCATTTAACTAGTTTTATGAGCAGGACAAGGGCTAATATACTGTATATGTTTGCTTAGTTTACTAATGTTGAATTTTGGACAGGATGAAAAGACATTATACAACATTGAACATCCCGTAATCCAGGGTGTATAAGTTACACATCAAATTAGCAGCATGAAAGTGAAAATGCATGCAATAGAGGCTCAACAATTTACATGTATGAGTTGAATCCCAATTTTTAATGAAATTTGAGATTTTGCGCCGGAATATGGTAAATATTATGAAGTTATGTATTTTTCTTTCAACAGGTTTGGGAACAGCTCCTTCAGTGCCATTTTGTTCCATTCTTTGACAGCTCGGTTGGGGTTGACATTTTCTCATGGTACGAAAAATAAATTATTTTGGATTTGTGTTTGCACCAATAGGAAAATCTGCTTCTGGACTGAGTCTTCAGGTTCACAGATTTAATAATATAGATCAAAACATTTATTTGAATTGTGTGCTATTTCTAGTCAACAAATTTAACAATTCTGTTCAATATTTAACTTTCGAAAATGGAGCAGGTCTAATACGGAAATGTTGTTTGAAATAGAGTATGCTTCGATCAATCTTATGAAATACAATAGTCTTCATTACTTCCTCAAGAGGTTTGATGAACAATATTTTTCATTTGTAAATAGTCAGGTCGAGTTTTTCTTTATTTCTTGATAATAAGTTTTAGTAGAAATTATTTCTAGAGTACTTTTATAGTTTCAATTGCATGGAAACAGAATATACTGTATTGGACATTTTTATCAGAATTACTTTGTAAGTTATCTGTTTAGCTGAAAATAAAAATTTAAAAATCTTGATGAAGGGTTTGAAATATTATATTGATGTTCATTATTATTCACTATATTAATTTCCAGTAGCTGTTTTTATGAAATCGGATAGCGAGTTTCTCTAGCTCTTATGTTGTATGAACTGAACCCATATAGAAGGGTTACCACTTAGCCGAGCATGTGTTGCATTGCCTGATCCAAATTTGTGTGATGTAGGGAAATGCAAGAATGGCATCACAAAAACACCAGTCCGATGATTCCCAAAAGTATATTACATCGACTATTTCTTTGACTAAATATGCATTTTTTTCTAATTAAAGGGCCATTTCTAAAACTCTTCACATGTCTTGGGCAGTTCATCATCATCATCATCATCATCATTATTGTCTTTATTTAGGGAGGTGCTATCCTGATAAGCTTTCACTTGTCTCCCTCAGGGCCCTCCAAAATTAAAAGTGTACAATAGTACATTGTAAAAGCGAAAAGAATGTTGTATGACTATTTACAGTAACCCTAAAGTAATAATATTTATTATTACAGTAATAAAAATAACTCAATAAGAGTATATTTATAATTGAAATGAATGGGTCAACCAATCAGAGAGAACCGAGCCTTGTATTTTCAAGGAATTCTCTTTTGTACGATATTCGTTTCGATCCCAAGAGACGTTTTATAAGCTGTAAAACAACAACAAATGCAGCTTTTTCTTTGGATTCCCAATCATGCCTCTCGGCCAATCAGATTGCAAGAAACTAACTAATACTTTACAACTTATATTTATAGATTATAAAAGCGTTTGTGATTTGTATAAGATTATTTGATATTTTTGGTTTTTATATTCATTGCACGGCAGATAGGATATTACCTGTTATCGAATGTCCATGCTGATAAACTGATGCTTGTGATTTGATCTGCCTTCTTTTCAGCAACCCTAACCCTGGCTCATTTGGGAATGTCGTAGTTAGCCAAGAACTCGAGCAGGGCTGCCTTCTAATCACCAAAGAATATCTTACATTCATATTGGAATTCATACAGACCATTGCGAAACATGAGGTTGCCCTATCAAACCAGCAGGAAGGAAATTTGATTGCAAATCTGTATTTTATTGCATCGAGGATATTTCCCCAGTTGGTGTCTGCAAGAGTCTCTTCATCTGCGGAACGAGAGGATATACGTGAGTGCTTCAGAAAATGGATTCTTTATCTGAATTCTCTTAGAACTAGCTGGTCCAAGCTGTTGCTGATCTTTGTGCTATCGTGGTGTGCTACGCATTTGTAGGTGGAGTTAATTAATCCAATTAATATCACAACTAGAGCTGGGTCCAATGCATCGATTAATCGATTAATCGATTGTTTTTTGGCAATCGATTGTCCGGTTCAACCATCGTTTCATCGATATCACAAAAGATGCGCTTCTATTGATGCCTTTCAAAGGACTAGACACCATTATTCAGTTTGCAACTACCTTTTCGCTCATTAAAAAGCAGACAAAAGTGCATAAAACAAAGAGATCACCGAACCAGAAGATAATTGCCATGACTTTACAAAGGCAAACTACAACAATAAGACAAGGAACAAAAGGCCTCTGTATGGTCCGATTAATCGATAGTTTATCGATTGTTTGGGTCGATTAATCGATACTTTAAAATCCACAATCGACCCAGCTCTAGTCACAACTTCTGCAGTTTCATATGCTGGCTACATAACATTTAGGGAAAGTTAAGCTCAAGCCATGACTACCACAGTTATAGATCCATTTGGCCATTGCCAGTACCTTGGGTGACCACTGACCAACCCCATTGTCATGTAATATTTAGGTAACAAGGAGCTCAATAGGCAGTTATTCTTGCATGTGGTAGTATGCAACACAACCACAACCCGCACACCTTGCCATCGATTTTTGTGCATCGCAAGCCGTGCACGTTGCAACTATTCTATTCATATTGTGCAGGTAAATTTAGAATAGTAACATGGGCTAGTTATCTGAGACCCTGTTTAAAGTATTTTTTATCGAGTCAATTGTTTCTCAGTTGCAATTTTTGCTTTATGCCTTATATTACCATGTATTCTTTGGCCATCAGCTCCCCCTTGAATATGTTGTTTTAGCGTAATATCAAATAGTCCTTTACAATAGCACTTGTGTATGAGCCAGGGTAGCATTTCAAGACAAGATTTTGTGAGAGAACTTTTGTTGTACATGGTAATATGCAGTAAATAAATGTTCTTTTTGCTTTTTTAGTTGAGATCATGCTTCAGATCTTTCATGTTTTCTTCACCATGCCCTTGACTGTCACCAATGGAACAAGCACGTATGATATGTTGTATATCTGCATTTGTATGGCTGTTTTTTATAATTGCTTTACAAATTGCCTGCTTTTTAAGGAAAAAGGTCAAACTCAAGTTTATTTATTTGCAACTGACTTGCTGAATATTAATTAGGGTATGTTTTTGCCAGGAAAGGAACTAACTACAGTGAAAATTGTCTAGAACAGTCACCTTTGGGACCTGAGGAAAATGACCTTTATAGACAGGTGGCCTTTCTGTCCAGGTTGATTTCTATAGCAATTGTCATTTTGGGGTTATGAAGAGTGGCCTTTATGTACAGGTGGTTGCTCTATAGAGGTGACCGCCAATACAGGTTTCACTGTATCACTATGAGCCATAACCTTTTGAAATGTGATTGAAAAATACGTTGGTTTTTCTTTTTTCATTGATTAGAAAACCTGTGCGAAGACTAAATTTCAGAGGAGTTTTACTAATACGGCAGAATAGTATCTGTAGTTTCAGAGGGCTTTAGCATGATATTAAACTTTAATGAGAGGGTTTTCCCAGTTCATAATGTATGGTCGGTTGAAAAGAACCAATGAGGATAACAAATGTGATGGGTAGGAATTGGAGCTGGGTCTGATACATCGATTAATGAAATAATTGATTTTTTTGTGACAATCGATCTTCCTGTTCAGCCAGCATTTCATTAAATCACAAAAGAATGCTTCTATTGAGGCCTTGCAATGGATTAGACACCATTATTCAATTTAAAATTGCATGCTTGCTCACTAAAGAGCAGACAATAATGCAAGAAAAAGAAGACTGATTTGCAAACCGTTAGAGCTCGGTCGATTTTAAATTTTAAACTATCGATTAATCGACCCAAACAATCGATAAACTATCGATGCATCGGACAATACAGAGGCCTTTTGTTCTTTGTCCTATTGTTGTAGTTTGCCTTTTTAAAGTCATTGTAATTATCTTCTGGCTGCTCTCTTTAATGAGCGAGAAAGTAATTGTAAACTGAATAATGGTGTCTAATCCTTTGAAAGGCTGAAACGATGAAACAATGGTTGAACAGGACAAATGATTGCCAAGAAACAATCGATTAATCGATGAAAAGTTCCCTTTTGATTTCTAATTCAGATGGTTTTCACAAGTTTTTTCACATGGTTTTAGGAAAGAGGCTTCCCGTTTTACATGATTTTCAAATATGTTTTGCATGTTTTTGGATTTATAGTGCTAGACCACACCGACCACGTGCTTAGCGTTGAAGCTGTTCAAAATGTATTGTTCTCACAAAGAGGAATTTATATTTATATTGTATTTTGTTTTAGGCTTTTCAGTAGAATACAAGAACTTTTGTTGCACCAATTTCATCATCAAAAAGCTGGCTACGCATTGGTGTCGTTAATCAGTGTTGATGTAACTGCCATCGAAGAATGGAATCGATCTAAACTGAGGTTTGCTTTGATTAATGCGTGATGTATATTTATCAATAATTCACTGTACATGACGTGCAGTGTTATACCTAGTAATAGTCAAACTTGGAACTACTTGAAGCAAATCTCACTGCTTTTTCTTTAAATCCTTGTTTTAACTATAGTTTCCTAGGTTATTATAGCTCGTTATAGTGCTTCAACGGAAGTGGCAGACTGTTCAACACTTTCACAAACATTGAACTGAGAAAGACAAACTCATCAACTTTACCTGGCCATTTTTAGCAGTTTTTAGTTAGCTATGCATATTTTAGTTAGTTAGCAGTTTTTACAAACCATGTGTGTAAAAAAACTCGATGAAGTTAAAACAAATCTAGATACGTATGTAGAAGTCCATTGAGAATTTTTCAAGCCACTTCTGAGTCTCAGGATCAACTGCAATGGATCGTTTTGGAGGACAACGGAGTGGGCACTCTTCTAGAAATCTTCACCGACAGACTGGTTTGACAGAAACTTTCTGCAGTGATCAGCTAAACTGTTAGGTATTGTTGTTTGGTATTGTTGTAATTTCTTTCAGAATGGGACATTATCTCTTGTTTCTTATAGGAGCCCAGAAAATGCTTCACCATCATACTCATCCGTGTTGAAATATTCCTTGTCGCTTTTATACCAGTTGCTCTTGAAAAGCAAGAAGGTAAAGTTAACTATAAACAATGTTGTTTATAAACCCATACAGTCAAACCTGTATTAACGGCCACCTCTATAGAGCAATCACCTGTGTATAAAGGCCACTCTTCATGACCCCAAAATGACACTATTTGTCAACCTGTAAAGAAAGGGCATCTGTCTATAAAAGTCATTTTCCTCAGGTCCTAAAGGTAACCATTATAGACAGGTTTCATTGTACCTGCCTCTGTGTTGCCCATAGGCCTGTTGTTCTTTGGGGTTTGTTCATTTAAAAAATCAAAATATTCGATTTTTCCAATTTTATCTTTGAAATTTGAAATCGACATAACAAGTTCTAACACTAGACTGCGTCCCGTCTCTAATAGGGTCCTACTAGAGTTACTTTCTATAAAACAAGCATCTGCCCTGCTATTGTCCTTAATTGTGCGAAGGCAAATCTCATTTATGGTACTGTATTTATAAAATGGAATGTGACGCACATTGGGATATTAAGCTACATAAAGTGAATGCTCTTTTAAATCAACTCCACATTCTTACTTGAAAATTGAATAAATACAATTTAACTGTTTTAAAAGTTCACTTTGTGGCACTCCCTTTGGCGCTCGCCAAGAGCAAGTTTGATAGTGCTAAGGTGGTTTCACACGATACATTGTATTGCATACCATGTTGATCTTATACGATCATTAAGCATCATGATGCAGCTGTATGTAATTAATTGACATTAGTTAAGTACTGTGCTAATACAGTGAAACCTCGTTAATATCACTATGATTTTCCAGTCAAAAATCGTGATAATAAGCGGGTCGTGATATTAAGCGGGTTAAAATAGTTGATTTTGACAGATCTTGGTTTTCAAAGTGAAGTGATATTAAGCGGGTTGTGATATTAACCAAGGTGATATTAACGGGGTTACACTGTACCTTGAATGGTTTGCAACAAGAATGCGACTAATACGTAGAGCTAATCAGCTACTTTTAGATTGCATTACAGATTTTGTGGTGTGAAGCTGCCTTTAGTGTTCTGTGTCATGCAATCTTGTTTTGTTGTTCAGTATTTGATGCATTGTAATCTCTGCTCTTGCAGTTGTAATTTCACTGCCCTGCTACCAAGCTTCTTGGTCATTGCAAGCCCTTTGTCTAACATGATATCTACCTTATTAACCCTTGTCCTGCTATTGATGGGTATACACGTTTTGAAACAGGTCAAATGTAGCAACACATAACCAATCAGATAGTTAGTCCTTAGCAAGCAACCAATCAGCAATTGGTGAAGCGACTTCAAGTCTTCATTTAAATAGTTTTACCAGCAGGACAGGGGTTAATTTGTTTTATTTTTCCCAAATATGTAACCTCATCCGTTGGCTCAATCAGAATTTGATGATAGCACTATTTTGTTTTATTGTATTATTGATTACCACTGATTGGTTTGTTGATTTATATGTAGGACTATTCCGCTGTCTTTCCATCTAACGTCGATGATGTCAATTGAATATTGGCAATTGAAAAATAATTGAAATATATATTAACTAATGTCCTGCTATTGACGTATATATACGTTTTTGAAACAAGTCAAAAGTAGCAACATATAACCAATCAGAAAGTTAGTCCTTAGCAATCAGCCAATAAGCAACCGATAAAGCGATTTCAAGTCTTCATGTAACTAGTTTTGTTAGCAGGACAAAGGTTAATGTAATAATTTATGTTGATTCCTGTGATATGTGGTACAATTTCTCGTCTATTCAAGGATACAAATGGAACTCAACTCGAGGAAGCAATATGTCATTCTGTGATACAAAATCAGCTCCCCCGAGAGACATTCCAGGGCTACGGTATGCGAACGTTGTTATCCCATCAATTGCAATATTGTAAAGTAGTGTTCTGTGTGCCGCTACCTGAGGTTTATTGATGTAGATGATCTGGACCAACAGTGTTCTGTTCATTGTTGTATTGTGATTTCTATTGATCTGCATTTTAGATCCTGTTGCTGTGATGACAGCTGTAGCAAGATATATTCATTACCAGGACGATGCCAAATTATCCACGTTGGCAGTGCTGCTCTTGCAACAATTTTGTCATGTAAGGATGCGTCATTGGTTGTCTCACAATGATCAATTTATTCGTTTGACGGTCAGAGAATTAAGCAGCAATGATGTAGTATATTTTGTGGGAATAAGATGATAGCAACTGTAAGTTGACCCCTCATTTTGGGGGGTTGTGCCAGGATTTTCCCTGTGCAGATGCTACTTTTACCAAAAGGGGACTTGTTGACTTTTCCTAATTAGGAATCATTTGTAAAACTTTACATTTTTGTTCAATTTTATTCCGGGATGAAAGATTAATTGCCCCAGCATGGGTGGTGGAGAGGACTGAAATTCACCTACAGGGAACCACAGCCCTCTACAGACCCCACTAGCTGGCCCCATTCCTGTCTGTTTCAATTCAATACAACTAAGAAGCATTCATGATGATGTGTTATTTGCTATAGGGTAAGATGATGTCACTTTCTTAAAGCCATTTTAATGTAACTAAATGTCGATTTATTAACATTTCAGTTATATAGTGATTTTATTCTCTGTGTGTTTCTTTGTCTTGTTTTGACCAGTTGTTCCCTATGGCGCTTGCTTCTGCATTTGGAGCAGAGGCTGAAGCATTTAGGAATACATTGGGAAACTGCCTGTCTAGTAGAGCCAAGGTAAGAGCAGCAGTATCATGGAAGCATATCCATATTCAAGGTTGGAAGTGTCTCATTTTTATCTGAGGTGCCTACTTCTTTTGATAAGAATTCTTTTTAATGATGAACCGGCTACTGTTGCAATCTTTTTTTTTTGCATGCACGTGACTGATATTAAATGTAGATAGCGTCCCAAAATTGCTTATTTTGTAAATGGTTAGATTCCAATTGCCATAGTTGTTTGGCTATTTGGCCTTGCTATATATGCTGCATTTTTACTTTATATGCCGTGCTCTGAAGCATATGCCCAGTTTCATTGTTTTGTCAATCCATAATTCCATTCAATCATCTTACTTCGATGTTTTAGTTTCATTCTTGCTGCTCAGCCTGCTAATCAAGATGATAATTTCATGCAGTATTTCTAAACATTGTTTTTCACTGTTTTATTTGAATTATATAGCTAACAACAGCTTCCGAAATGGCTTCTATTATGAGCTGCGTACTGTGTATTATCAATGTCAAACCTTAAGTGTTATTTATTATTATTTATTTAAAACTGCCTATCTATTATCGGCGTTAGATCTATAAACTGGTTACCTCTTTGAAAGTCTTCAACTTTAAAGAGTCTTTGGAGAGCTTTCACAAGGATTTGACACGTTACGTAGTAGTGTCATCAGGCTGTGATATTTACGGAGGTGATGTGGACGGGGTTAATTAGACTGCAGTGGAAAGTATGCGTATGCCTACCAAGATTTGTATTCAACTGCGATGAAAATCTTACAGAGTGCTTTCGAAATGAGCTTGATCAACTGGTGTGTTACTGTCAGCCCAATCTATCTGTAAATTCAACCAAATTTAAAATTGATTGTAAATGCTATACTGTAAATATTATGCAGTAATTTTAGACTACAGTCAAACCTGTATTAGCGGCCACCTCTATAGAGCAGCCACCTGTCTATAAAAGTCACTTTCATCAGGTCCTGAAGGTGACCGTTATAGGCAGGTTTCACTTTATCCTGTATATTGTATACTTATCTTTCTTTCTCAATTTTTTATACTTTGACGTTTTTGTATTGCGTTGTTATTAGTCCTGCTCCATGTAAAAAATTTACACTGCAACTTATGAATATCAGAAATAAATGTAGTCACACACATTACTAAAATGCTGTTGTTGTTTTTGCCAGCCTATAAGATTGAAAGTTGCCATCCTTGAATTCCTCACATTGGCTTTGGAATTTCAACCTGGACTGACAGAGACACTTCTCAGCATAGCAAACTCCTCGCAAACAGACAAGGTAGGCTTTTCAGTATGATTTTCCTGATCATGTCTAATACGATTCCGATATGATAGCATTCTTCCTCATCCATATATGAGAAGTGCAGCAAGTACTTCTCCCAGTCTGTCTTGTTGCAGAGAGACATCTCAGCATCCTGATCACTGAATGATTGAGTTTTGTGTAATCTTTATCAAATACTAATTCGACTACGAAAATTTTTGTCAATTCAGCATAAGCTTCAGATATATAACACTATGATTAAGCCACATTTTGAATATGGAATTGCTATTTGGGGTCACAGCCCTTCTGCAAAATC
>OFHS01002055.1:474-23297 GCA_900245855.1 Calvadosia cruxmelitensis
GACGATAAGTACAGTGAAACATGTCTATAACGGTCACCTCGGGGACCTGAGAAGAATGACCTTCATAGACAGGTGGCCTTTCTGTCCAGGTTGATTTCTATAGAAAGTATCATTAGGGGGTTATGAAGAGTAGCCTTTATACACCTGTGGCTGTCCTATAGACACTATGAATCCAAAACCATGTGAAAACCATGTGAAAAACCATGTGAAAAACGTGTGAATTAGAAAACAGTGTGAAAACCATGTGAAAAGGGCATTTTTCACATGGTTTTTCACATGATTTTCACATGGATTTCACATGGTATCAGTTCATAGTGAGAGGTGGCCGCTAATTGAATATACAATATTCTCTCTCTGCAGCTAACTGAGAACAACAATTTCCTTTGTTTTTAATGTCTTTAAACATAGAGTGGTAAATTTTCAGTAGGAGTAGGAAAGAACATATCAGTTAGCAACGGTTGGTGAAGATTGGGATAATAATAATATGTTTAATTGTTTATTGTCTATCAAATGAACACAATGTTCTATTTTATGTTACTTGTTTTCTTATTCTAGCTGACAACAACAACAATCTAAAGCTATGCATGCTGGATTCATGTTTCATTTACAATTATGAATATGTCGACTGCATTGATGCTGATTTTGCAGCTAACGAGAGGGTCTTCCAATTGCTGTTCAAGGTAATTAGCAGTCGTTGATTGGTTGCCTTAATTTTACTTACACAGAAGAAATATAGTTGATTACTACAAAGTGGATTTTGTTTCGACAATGACCCTTGTCTACATATAATTGTACGTCTTGTGTCCATGAGATTTGTAAATCTGGGTGGTGTGTGCACTTTTGTTTGTGAATTCAGTAGAACTGGATGACGTGTATACAAGGCGTCAAGTATTGTGGTGCAACATTGTCATACGCCTTATGTAAACATGTGCCGGTGCCAGTGATAGTTTTGTATAGTCATCCGTTGTAAATGTATGGTGTCATGCCTTGTTAAATAAAAATCTGTGTGATCGAAGTTCTTGGAGAAAAGCCACACGCAGAGTTGTCCTCTTTTTCTTTCTCGCATCAAACCATTAACTTACAATTATTGCTGCAGTTTAATGTCTTTATCACATATATGGAATAATCAGTAAACAACGATTTCAACATGTCTATTTCAGACTTGGCGACAATGAAAGTTTGTATGGTCATAGTTTACTGGAGTAATCAGTTAACAGATTGCATGTATTAGGGCTCGCATGCATCCTGCTCATAAATGAACTTACCAATTTGAAAACATTGCTTCTACACCATGACAAGGCTGACACAAATTGAACATTTTAAAGGCAGAGATCTCATGCCATGGAACATGCCTGAGGTGTAGGGTCGTCAGATGTCTCTTTTCCCTGGAAGTGCTCTTTATTTACATATTATGCAGGGCCAAATTTAGCTAAATTTGTTAAACATTTTGTACATAGTTTAGCACATGTTCTGTATATTTCCTCTATAGTCTGGTAACCCTATTGAATTGCAAGCGATTTTGTAGATGAAAGATGTTATAATTAAAAAGTTACATTCCACCCTAGTGCCGTTAAAATGATTAGACTTGTGTTAATATACCCGTTCGTTTATTTTAGAACACATGTGACACACTTCCCTGTCTCTTGAAAGGTCCACCGCTGTGTGGGAAGCTTACAAATGTCAAGGTAATAACCGTGTTAGCAGATGGAAAATTCATGCTGCCACATTTGGTAAACTAGCCTAAGAAAGAAGTCCATGTTGCCTTGTGTAAATAAGATAGCATGCCTGGACAAACGATATATTCACAACTTCCACTGTATGTAAATGACTGGTTTTCTGTGGGAATTATTTTAGCCTAGAGCTGGCTAGACAGTACAATGAATCCTGTTTATAATGGTCAGCCTTTGGACCTGAGGAAAATGACTGTTATAGACAGGTTGCCTTTCTCTCCAGGTTGACTTCTATAGAAGGTGTCAATTTGTAGTTATGAAAATGGCCTTTACACACCGGTTGCTTCTCTATGCTGGTGACCGCTAATACTAGTTCGACTGTAGCTAGTATTGCGGTTAACTGAGCATAAGTGTTTTTAATCTTCCAATGTTCTAGCTAACTGTGGACATATTTTGTATATGCCAGCAAGCTAAAGCAGCGAAAGAACCATTGAATGAAATTACTGTACTCAAAGAATTGTGTTGTTGCTGCATGTAGACTTTCATCTTTTTTTCTGAGAGCTCATATATCAACGCTTCCGCCATAGGAACTTGCGTACTGGTGCGGAAAGCAACTGTTTGTGGTTGATTGCCTTCAGACAACAAGCAATGATGTCCTTGGTAGAATGTTAACTGGTCTGAAGAAGGTAGAATAGATACTAAACAATGATAGATGTGACTTTTCGATCTATGCATCAGTCAGGAGTCTCATTTGAAAATTTCCTTATAAACATCGTGGTTAAAATCACATTTTACCATCATTTAGTCTTCACCTAACTCCTTTGTGAGCTGTATTAGTATTCACTGTGAAATAGCACCGTGTAAAATCCATGCAAAAACAACGTGAAATCCATGCAAAAACAACGTGAAATCCATGTGAAAAACTGGGTGAAAACCATATAAAAAGTGTCCTCTTTCACAATGTTTTTTGTGTATTTTTTCAAGCTCATATTCTTATTAACATTGTCTTTCACATGGTTTTCCTTATGGTACTTGTTATTTCACATTGTCTTTCTGAGGTTGCTTCCCATTTCGCATCGTTTTCACACACGTTTTGGATTCATACTGTTGACTGGCATATGGCGAGGATAATATGTGTAAACATATATGACCGTTAATCAAATGTTTGTATCTAGCAGGACCAGGCAATGTTGCAATTCATATTGAAAAAGACATACTTGCGATAGGCATAGAATGATTAATTTCTACCTGACAAAATATTAGTAAGCTGTGACAATATGAAGGGAACAAACAATGAGATCATTTGGCGATGCTCCCTGCTAGCATCCTTATAGTGACCATCTTTACAAAACAAGTGTGTGTCTGCATGATGTGGACACTACTGATTCTTTCTTCATTAACAAATGTTCTTTAAAATTTACAAATGTTTTTAATTTTATTTTTGCATTGCATTGTCATTAGCCTTGCTCCATGTAAACAAGTTGACTTATGGATACCAGAGAATAAAGTCACACACGCTGACACACACCTATAGAAATTCTACTTTCTAAATTTTTTACTTGTCTTCTTTTTAGGATGGGTCATGGCTTGTGCTGCATCATTCTGACTGCCTGAGCACAGAATCACTTCAAGTCGTAGCTCCCTTTATCCTTGATTTTAGTGAGAAAAACAAAGATGGGAATCTCCTGGAAGATGGCAAGGTAAGTCGATTAAGGGCCATCGAACACTATGAAAATAAAAGGTACTGGAGAAGTGCTGAATGCTCAGTACTTTTTCAGCACTTTTTCTCATGGTGCAAGGTGCAGAAGCATGTACAATCAAATCTGTATTAGCAACCACCTCTATAGAGCAGTCACCTGGGTATAAAGGCCACTCTCGACAACCCCAAAATGATACTTTCTGTAGATAACCTGGACAGAAAGTCCACCTGTCTAAAAAAGTCATTTTTCCCAGGTCCCAGAGGTGACAGTTATATCCAGGTTTCACTTTATACCTATTTATGCAAAAATAAATGAAAACAAATGATTGTATGTGGCAGGGTCAAGTCTTCTTGCTTTGATGCATGCAGGAAATGAAGTAAAGCCATTCAGACAGATCACCATTCATGCAGAGTTACCACCAGCTAACTGACATGGAAGAGATTGCATTCTGTTTTGGATTGCTTCTGATGTTGGGGTTGGGATGTGTGCTGAAGTTACGTTATGCAGCTGTTGCGCATCATGGACACAGCAAACATGGTGAACTCACTTACAAGACATTGAGTCTTGTCCATTAATAGATTTATACTAATTTGGAAGGGAAAACTCAATAGCATCAATGTACAGTAAAACCTGCCTAAAATAATCACCTTTAGGACCTGGGGAAAATGAGCTTTATAGACAAGTGGCTTTTCTGGCCAGGTTGACTTCTATAGAAAGTGTCATTTTGGGATTATGAAGAGTGGCTTTTATACTCAGGTGACTGCTCTATAGAGGTGGCTGCTCATACAGGTTTGACTGTAAAAGACAAAAATCAAGCAAAACAATAAAAGAATGCTTGGACCACTTCATTAGCATGGCATTAACTGAGGAATGGTGCATCATTCAAACAGCAATGCTTGTCATCATATAGGCATGTTGGCATGGCTGTAGTGATACGGTTTTTGCGTATTGTGGAGAAGCAGTATTTCTCCTTCTAAACATTATAGACAAGTTGTAAAACTCAAAGAATACTCAACGGATGCTCAACGGATGGATCTTGATTCTCGACGACAGAGAATCATATAGCAGCCATATACTTTAAATTTGCCAACAGCTGAAATTTCAACTCTCTTCTTCTATTTTTCCAGGATTCTCAACAGTCTTCTGACTTCCTTATCTTTGGGACCTCTTCGTTGGGCACTTCTTCCAGTTTCCACAAACGACTCCGTTCTGATTTCCGAGTTGTTGCAATTGACAGTCCAAATCTATCTGCGATCCTCCAAGTGTCTCTGGGAGTGTTTGGCTACAAATGGTCAAAAATCATAGCCGATAAAATTGACAACCTTATTCAAATCGTTTGGCATCAAATGTAGGTGATGTATTGATATTTGATATGATTCCTGTTGCTTAGAATTGAGTTACTCAGGGGCATGACTTTCTAGCAACTATATTTAAGAGTAATAAATGGACAATCAACTATAATTAATTATAGCAATTGCAGTTTAATGTAATACAATGCAATCTTGATAATATCACTATGGATTTCCATTCAAACATCGTCATAGTAAGCGGGCGGATACAAATAGCTGATTCTAAGAGAGCTTGTTTCTCGATCTGAGGAGATATTGAGTGGTTCATGATATTTAATGAGGTGATATTAACGAGATTGTACTGTTCATGTATACTATTGCATTTTGTAGTGTTAATGTGGGTGATCCTGCATTTCACATTTGAAAAAGATACCATAATCTGGCTCCTTTAAGTCGTACTTTGAAAGTCTTGAATTAGAAGTACAAATCGGTTGAGAGTTATCTGTCCAATTTTTTCTGATTGCAACTTTGATTGTTGTTGCGAATTGTGGCTCGAGTTTGGGTGTGGCCAATTTGTGGGGCTACTTAATTGTACATCCTGGAATACCGTATTTGAAATTGAGCTGAGACATAAAAGCATTCAAACTACCACTGGCACTGGTGTGTTTCTAGGACCAAACATGGCAAAGGGCAACTTCACATTGCTTGCATCAAAGATGCGGTTACAAAAAGCGGAGAGTATCGTGACGAAATGTCCCATGCTGACAAACCAAGTCAAGTGCATGACCCTGGTCAATATGGTGAATGGTCTAACATCAGCGATCCTCTTCTACCAGGTAACATACAAAATGCTTAAAGTTGAGTACAGTCAAACCTGTATTAGCAGAGCCTGTGTATAAAGGCCACTCTTCATAAACCCCAAAATTAAACTTTCTATGGAAATCAACCTTTCGATAAAGGTTGTTTTTCTCGGGTTCAAGATGTTACCGTTATAGACAGGTTTCACTGAAAATGTCAAATGTCACTTTGGTCAATGAGGGTAGTCCAACAAACCAATGGCTTGTTTCCCTTGGAGCTCTCAACAATTAAAACCACAGAAGACATAAAAAATATATTTGTCAGCTGAGCCGGGAGTTGAATCCGGGATGTCTGACTGGCAGCCACACAGACTAGCCGCTACGCCACACTGATTCCATATAGTAGTGAAAATGTTTATGCATTTCTCAATTTTTTTTCGGTCAATTTTTTTCTGTCAACATTTGTATAGTGTCTGTATTTACAACCCTGAGTTTTGACCAGAGAAGTGTTTCACAATTCATAATTTACATACACAGCGACTGAACCAGTAGGTAGCTAGGTGAGCTGAGGACTCTGTAGGAAATTGTACCCCAAATTTTACATTTTCCCTTACTGGTGCATGTAATATGAAAGTATGAATGTTTTAGAAGTTATTAATATGTAAACACATTACCAAGGTTCTTCATTTGGTACACTCTTAGTCATGCAGCATAATAAAACCAAATAAAATATTTGTTGCAAGATTTGAGAGTTCCATCAGTCATCTTGAACCAGGCTTATATATAAGTGTGTACAATATAGACAAACCATCTACAATCAAACCTGTATTAGTGGTCACCTCTGTAGAGCAACCACCTGCGTATAAAGGCCGCTCTTCGTAACCCCAAAATGACACTTTTTATAGAAATCTACCTGGACAGAAGTCCACCTGTCTATAAAGATCTTTTTCCTCAGATCTTAAAGGTGACCATTATAGACAGGTTTCACTGTACGATTCGATGAACTGACATTTCAAAATGGGTATTGATGATTACTAATCAGAAGCCATGTAGTATTGTGGAGTTTGTATGTTGAGGCATTGATCGAATGAATAGACGAATGTATGATGTTGTAGATATATAACTGTGGCAGATACGACAGAAGATAGCCAGCCCGTCCGTAGGCTCGAGAGTACAGATTGCAAGAAAACGACATTACGAAATACAAAAAATTTATAGCGACTGACAAAGGGCGCTGATTGGCGGTCTGAGTTGTGACTTAAATGCTTGATGAGACCGCCACAGTATAAACCTAGACACTGCTCTCTAACACGTCCAATGATCTGCCACAGTTCTATCATGGTAGTAGAATGTCTGTCATTTGTTATGGTCAAGTCGAATCTGTTCTTCTTGTCAGGTCGTAGTTTTGCCTACCCTCAGTGCAAGGATCAATCAACTCTTCACATGGAGCAGTACTGCTTCTTGAAAGCATTATATGAGATTCTCAGCCAAAGGCTAAAGCCTGGAGTAGGTTCTACCAAATGCTGTTTGATATTGGATTCCACACTCCACTCTATTTTTCTTGATACTGTTCGAACAGATATCAAAGCTGTGAAATTGGCTTACGATGATCCGATGTCAGTATCACACTACAGTGTAATCTCGTTACTAATGTTATAATTTGCCAGTAACATATTGTGATAACAAGTACGTTTTGATAAGCAGATTGAAATATTAACGAGGTTGCACTACATTGCTTAACACAGTTGTTGTAGACAGTCGGCGATGGCACAGCAGGAAATGTCTACAATATTCCCGATGATATGGAAACACACATCGGGAGTTTTGTAGCTGTTGCGAAACAGCAGGATCTCCAAAGTGTCAACTGTTGTAGACTGTCTGGGTTGTTGTGGAAAAATAGACTCGAGTTCTAATTTCTGCCGCTAAGTGAGCCTTGTTACGACGTCATGTGCCGTTTATTTGGTAACACAACCACCTTTCTTTTTACAAACTACTATGAGTGCTTTGTATAGTGTCAGTGTAATTGTACACTCTCCAACGATTTGCTCCACAATAAACGAATATAGCATACCAGCTCTACTAATGTAATCAATCTCAGTTAGTAATATCCCTCCCGCGCGCACGCGCTTAAGACTATTTGTACCTCATTGCAGGACCAAGAAAATGAGAAGCAGCTTCGTTACTAAAACCACCACATTTTGGAATGACCTCACTCAAATATTGAAATTATTAAATGGCAGTTTTTCATAGAAGGAATGCCAAAATGATGTATACATCTAGAGGAAGAATGAAAACTGTGCCACAAGTTGAAATGACATTTCATTCTATAAAATTGCAGTAAATTAGATCTTTGGATTATCTCTTTAATGTTGTTAATTGTTCTTTGATATCATGTTATTTATACTGCCGTTTTATTTATATCATTACATATTATTAATTCAACTGTATTAAAATAAATACATACAGTCGAACTTGCTTACTATCCCATCTCGCTTAATATCCCATCTCGCTTTATATCCCACAAAGCCAATTCTACTTACTAGTTGCCGTACAACCTCTCATATTCTTACCTTGCTTTATATTCCCTCGGATAATATCCCATCTCGCTTAATAACTAATTTCTAACAAATTTCACGTGAAACTCGCTTATTATCCCGTTTAAAGAATCTCTTACAACATATGTGAACTTTTCGGAACATTTAGCATTGAGAGATTCAGACAACATGTCATTTATTGCTTCGCCAGAGTCACTGGTTATAGTTGTTTTACTGTTTAAGTAATAATAATCTCCATCAATTGTTTGTAACTAAGATGTTCTTCTTTGCTGCTGCTGAAATGTTTACGAGGCTATGTTAAAACAAAGGATATACTTGTTTATACTTAGTCTGGTTAATATCCCACCTCGCTTTATATGCCACTTTTGGTCTGCACGAAGTGCGGGATATTAAGCAAGTTCGACTGTATCGTCTTTTGCTTAAGTTTATTTTAGTTCATTGTGATGTAAACGAGCATGATTGTTTACTTGACATACACAATCAAGTGAATTGTTTACATACAGACACACTCAGACAACTCTTCTTAATAAATGGTGCATTGTTAAGATTGTTGTTCTATTAATTCAACATTTGTATGTATGTATGTATGTAGGTATATATTTCTGAAAAACGGCATGACATGCGAATTACAGTCAGAAAATGTCAAATTACAGTCATTTAACATTGACCTTTTTGATACTTTGTTTAGGATCGTCTTATTCTAAAGCAAGCAATCGAGAGCTGTTTTGCTTTTAACGTTGATGAAATTCTCATGAATGAACCGGCAGAAGATGCGCCGTCGATTTCTTCACTGGTGCAACGATACGCATCCCAGCATGCTTTAGTCTGCACTGCAGCATTTGAATCTTCAACAAAGCAACTGTATGACATGAGCCACATGTACAAAGGTATGGTTTATGGTCTGCAACTAAGGAAAACAAAGTAATGAAGTTGGTCACAATTGCTACGTTTTAGTAACGTTTTGGGGAATTTTGCCTTTTTTCTGGGAGAGTGAACTGTACTTGTGATTATAAACATTTTGTTTGAGCAATGACTAAGTTTTGGCAATTACTTTGATCCTGGTTGTTGTCTCTTTTTAGATGAATAATCTTGTCTTTATGATTGATTATAACTCAAATGTAGGCACTCTCGTGTGTGGTCCAAGTGGTTCAGGAAAAAGTACCATAATCAAAGCAACTATTGATCTTTGTAACACTCTGGAATCAATGCAAGTTATCGACAGTTCTTCATCTTCCATTCAACACACACTGCACAAAATACCTTTGTTTGGCAAGAAACATTTGGATTCGTTGATTGGTTTTGTTAACGAGGATGACACATGGTCAGATGGTATGCTTCTTTACATGTTAAGGAAGCAGGAGAAATCAGATGATAAACATATCGTGCGACCATGGTATCTGTTTGATGCAAAAGATTGTTCCACAGTGGAAGGACTTCTCACTAACCTTATCAATGAGTCTGTGGTAAGCGGAGATGTCATGTGATACCATTTTGTGTATCATACAGTAATATACTTGACTAAAGGGTTGCCACACTACATGACTTGGTTGTGTCGTCTGCTCAAAACACATGGCTTGTTATTTTCTGATGCTTTTCTCATGACTTCCAATGTGTTTCAATTAGGCAACTCAAGCACGCCTGGTGGTGTGGTAACCTTTTTATAAATCATTACATCTATTATTTTGTGAACAATAAAACATGTCAAATGGTTGTTAAAGAATAACCCCAGCCTAGTAGACAAAACGACACATCACAGTTCAAATTTGTTCTTGTTGCTAATTGGCTAAATACAGTGTCTGTGTTACGCTATGTCGACGTGGCATTTTTTGCAAAAGAGTTGAAATGTTTGCAATTGCGATCAGGGTTGAAATCATATCAATCATGAAGTAACAGGCTATCCACTTTGTAACATAAAGATAAAGTGTTTCTTCCGTGTTTTGCACTCTGATATATACACTGAGGGCGCTGTGAGACTATGGAAATGCGTTAAGCTCATCAGCCCAAGATGAGTGTGGCAGTGGTGGAATTCGACAGGAGGTTTGCGACATGCGTTGGATTCTCCTCGCATGAGAGCCCTGTCACAACTCAGACCCAAAGGGGCACCGTCACACTGATAATCAGTGGAAAACTACATCTATTTACTTACTTACCATTTGATGTTAATATAACATATTCTATGCTGATGTAGGGTGGGTGGAGAAATTTTTGCACGATTCCATTGTCCGACGCCTCATTGATCTGTTTCCGTGTGTTTAGCACTGGTGTAGCTGTCTTCGCTCGCAATATCCAGATAGAATGAGTGACCCACTATAGCACCTGGATAGGGCAAGGCCACTAGATCACGATGGCCAGATCACGTGGAACCAAGACCACTAACATCAGTCTCATGTGGCGAGCTCCATCGGACAGGAGCCTGAGCACGACTCGACCCAGGCTAGCCCCGTTGCTAGATTTCGTACTACGATCTTGATATTGACTTTAACTACTCAGAAATATTATTTAGCTTCATTAAAACACTTGCATGTGGCTTGTGTGCACCCAAAATGTTTAAACCAGGAGTATAATACACTGGAAAATATAATAATTTTTATAAGTTTTAATGTTTCATAAATCTAAGTTTAAAGCAATAACAAGATAGTCGGTGCCATCAGCTGGATTGATTGTGCTTGGTTTAAACTTTGTTTGTTATAGCATTATGGAATGGATTTTAAACCTTATCTATTTTCGCATCTGTAATTAGCATATTTGAATTTGTATCTATTTTATCCCCAGACTGTACAATTTGGCAATGGTAAGCATGTTGCTTTTGCTGAAAGATCGCACATCATCTTGGAGACAGAAGATGCTAGCAATATCTCCCCATCGCTTGTTGCTAGAATGGTAAGTAAAATCATAGAAATGGAATATTTCAGATACAATCGAACCTGCATTAGTGGTCACCTGCATATAACAGCCACCTGTGTATAAAGGCCACTCTTCATAACCCCAAAATTGTATTTCCATAGAAATTAACCTGGACAGATAGGCCACCAGTCTATAAAGGGCATTTTTCTCAGGTCCCAGAAGTGACCGTTATAGACAGGTTTCACCGTACAGTCAAACCTGTATTAGCGGTCACCTCTATATAGCAGCCACCTGTGTATAAAGGCCACTCTTCNGGGCATTTTTCTCAGGTCCCAGAAGTGACCGTTATAGACAGGTTTCACTGTACAGTCAAACCTGTATTAGCGGCCACCTCTATAGAGCGGCCACCAGTGTATAAAGGCCACTCTTCATAACCCCAAAATGATACTTTCTATAGAAATTAACCTGGACAGAAAGGCCATTGGTCTATAAAGGGCATTTTTCTCAGGTCCCAGAGGTGGCCGTTATAGACAGGTTTCACTGTATATAGATAAAACACGTAGCTGCTACACGGTTTCATAATTGAAATGCAGCTTGATTTCATACTTCAACCCTAGTTTGGGATAAATTTAATGATTTGATGAGAATGTTGAATTATTTATTACATTGCCTGATGACCTAGGTATGCTTTGTTTAATATGTTATTTGTCGGTATAGAAATAATTTTGGCTATGTAAAATATGGCAAGAGATTTTCTTCTTGCTTTATTTTACTGTACATTTTGTATGAATCCAAAACTTATGAAAATATATTAAAACCATGTGAAATAAGAAGCACCATGTGAAAAGCCATGTGAGATACGACTATGAACTGAACTGTTATCGTAAGATGAAATGATTGACCATGACGAAGCATAGACGACGGTTGTGACCAAAGGCAGTCATGGAGAGGTTAGGGAGCGTACAATTCGGAGCGCATTACATGGCCTAGAAGTAAGATAACCATAAGATAGCCATGTCAAAATCCTGTGTATGTGAAAAATGCCCGTCTCACATGGTTATTCGTTCTCTTTTAAAACCGCATGCTTTTTTACATGATTTTCAAATGGATTTCAAAAGATTCCAGTATATTATGCAGTACTTCTCATTTTTCCTGTCGTGTCCCTTTTGTCAGGGTGTCATTGCAATCCAAGGACCAATTTCTTGGAACCACTTACTTGAGAGATGGCTAGAATCAAAGATGGACAGCATCAAAAAGGTAAATATATTAACAAATCTCCAGGTTGTGAACAAAATAATTAACATGAAGTGCAGAAAAGTATTATCCCTACTTTAAGAGAAATATTTCTCATTTCAAGAAAGAATTATTACTAATTTATTTTTTATTGACAGCAATTAAATATTGGTGCTGATATTTTCTGAATCGTTCACATGTAATTTCTGTTTCTTTATTTTAGGAATTCAAGATAAATTGTGAAAAGTATTTTCCTGACATACTACGCTTCTTGCCAGGAATATCAAGGTGAGGACTACATTTTTCTAGCTGACCAAATATGTCTGTTGGGATCTGGTGACAAGTACCCAGACCTTGTCTTTGCATAATCTCTTTAACACACTATATAAGTGTCTATCATGTGACTAACGTGGTAAGTAGTAGTAGCAACACGTCTCTTTTCTTAGTGTTAAGCCTTATTTTTCCATAACACTGATTCCAGATTTGTCGCTGTGTCAATTTCTACAGACAAAAACTTCCTTGCCCTCTATAGAGCTTGGATTTTCTCCTCGGTTGGAAATTACATTTCACTGATTAGCCTACCATATAATTTTCATAGAACTAATGTGTAAATATAATTTATTCATGACTATGCTACAATCAGCTACATTTCAATACTGATAAAACAACTGCAATGGTTCAAGGCAAAAGTTACAACAAATCGAGACTTCTTCAACCTTGAAATAAACATGAAAAATGTAAACATAAACGTAAATCCATAATCTATAAATCCTTTAGAATGCTCACAACAAAATTCTTGATAACGTCTTGCTCTACCATTTCATTGATTGAAAATGGAAGTCCATCCTGCATACATTCTCCAGTAGATTGAAATGAAATGTAAAAAGCCTGTGAGTCGAGAACAGTCCCACTGTCGGGCTTCCATCGTGACAACAGGTACTACAGTGAAACCTGTATATACCGGTCACCTATATGGATCCCCAAAAATGACCTTTATAGACAGGTGTCCTTTCTGTCCAGCTTAATTTCTATATGAAATTTCATTTTTGAGTTATGAAGAGTGACCTTTATACACAGGTGGCTGCTCTATAGTCGTGGTCGCTAATACAGGTTTAACTGTGTAAACTACCGGTAATCATTTTGAGAGAAAATTTCACTGGTTTTCGATATTACACTGTAAGGTAAAACCAAGCAAACAGGCTAAATTTCACAGATTTTCTCTAAAAAATTAGGATTTATAAATTAATTTTACTGGACTTTCACATGAAATTCACAGTCCAGTGTTTATTCAAAGGATTTTAAAGGGAACTTCTTTCATGTTTTTGCTCATATGAAGGTAACACTTGTTAATTTCTACAAACATTTCATTGGTCTGATAAATCACTGATGATTTTTTCAGCAGAAACTCAATGCACGTCACATCAACCAATGTCATCTGTTCTTTCTGCAAGATTATTGAAGCTCTGCTTTTGGTAAGCATCCATCACCGTCAATCGAGAGCCCTTGTGACCGGTGCAGTATACAGTAGATTACTTTTATTTAGTAACGAATTACAATTACAAATTACTTTGAGTAAAAGTAACGAATTACAATTACAAATTACCGTTGGTAAAATCAACGAACTACAATTGCAAACTACTTTGAGTAAAAGTATCGATTACAATTACACGTTACTCTCTGCGAAATGTAACGATTACAATTACAATTACTTTAAAAAGTAACGAATTACAGTAATTCGTTGCTTTTCAAAAATTGCTGTACAGCACTGCTTGTGACCTCTTATAGCACATGCTTTTGTGAACACTGACATATCATTTTTGGAATTACTTTGCATTTTAGCGATGCGATGCAACGAAACTCTCTTCTCTTCAACTTGAAAGGACTTTTGTATATTCTCTTATTTGGGGAATGGCAACATTGATAGTTGATGATGATTTGAAAGAACGTTTTAGTGCTGAGATTCTAAAATCATCAAAATGGTAAGAAATCTACAGAAACAATATCTATTTGTTTGCACTGGCTGCTGCCTGATTGAACTGCTCTCAACTACTCGATTTGTTTGATTGACTGTTAAGTGATTTACTTTATTGAATGAAGTGCACATAGCTATGAAAAAGAATTCCAGGGATATTTGAGCTTGTAATGATTTCTTATTCTATTGTGACGGACTTTGTTAGCCGTAGTATTAATTATCTGTGACCATGTATTATCATTGACTATGTACTACAGTCAAACCTGTATTAGCGACCACCTCTAAAAAGCAGCCACCTGTGTACAAAGGCCATTCTTCATAACCCCAAAATGACTCCTTCTAAAGAAAGCAACCTGATAGAAAGGCCACCTGTCTATAAAGGTCATTTTCCTTAGGTTCCAAAAGTGACCATTATAGACAGGTTTCACTGTACAAAATAACTGTAATTCAGCTTTAATCAGATTAATAATCAGCGAGTATGTGAATCGGTATAAAAAATGTATATTTTTCTTTTCCTATTTCAGTTTTCCAAATGAAGCCAATGATGTTTACTCTTACGAACTGAATCAAGAACTTGATTGGATTCCATTGCGTCAAAGGTGTAAATGACCACAAGTGCTGTACAGTTAAACCTGTATTAGCGGCCAGCTCTATAGAGCAGCCACCTGTATATAAAAACTACTTTTCATAACCCCAAAATGATACTTTCTATAGAAATGGACAAAAAGGCCACCTGTCTATAAAGGCCATTTTTCTCAGGTTCCTGAGGTGACTGTTATAGACAGGTTTCACTGTATTTCATTATCGACTGGCTAACTTATTTAAAAAGTTTACATTTAGAGAGCTTTTTATGTCTCATCTCATTGAATGGGTTGTTTCATCGAGTTGTAATGTTGATGCAGAGGGAACTATTTTTTAAGAAGTTCTGAAAAATACAGCTCCTACAGTGTAACCCTGTTAAAATAACGGTGGATTTCCAATAGTAAGTGTGATGATTGCGTTGTTATAGACTAATCTGATTACAATTTTGTTGCTACTTAAAACAAGTATATGTAGTGGCTGACGCGCAGTCAGTGTGAACTCAATGTCGTCATTTTATAGTCACGTGATTGTAATAATATGTAGCTGTGTCACCCTGTAATTTCCCTCTTTGCTGTCTATACTTCGTCGTGTTAACAGCTCTGTCTGTCTTCTTATCTACGCTGTGTCTCATGATGTAGAGTTCTGGCACCAACGACCACACGTACTTCTTGGAACTCTGCCATCTCTCCCTGTTGTGGGCCAGCAACTTCTCTCTCAAATATATACTTATGTGGAATGCGAAAGCCTCAATCTTCGTCTCTCGTCTCTTCGTCCTCCACATATACTGTATTTAGTTTTCAACTTTATTTGACACTTTGACATTGGGTGTCACTTAAGAGAGGTGACTTGTATTGTTTGAGCCGTTCAGGTACTCCTTGAAGGTGGTCTCTTACAACAGGTGGCCACTTAAGACAGTTACACTGTATTTTTCAAATCTTACAGGGACCAATTGAAGATGGTATCTTAAGAAAGGTGGTCACTTAATACAGCTAAATTTTTGTAATGGCTGTGTAGTTCCTGTTATTGTCACACATATTGCTTGTCATGTTTCCGGTTATCTTCCTGTATATTGTTCTCCTGTGTTAATCTCCTTGGTGTTAATGATGTCATGCTGTTATGTCGTAGCCTAGAAGTGCTGTATTCTGTAACGTAATTTAGTTCTGTTTGTGTCCTCGTCATGAGCAGTTGCTAGTAGTAAAGCTCGTCGTGGTTATTGTCTCTGGGCGTGCCACGACAATTTTATTGATTGCGCCTTTAAGAGAGCATTTGAAAGTGGTCACTTATCACAAGTGGTCTTGGCAGGTGGCAATCAAGACAGACTGGACTGCATACTTAGAAGAATCCAAATGACTAATTTCAATTTATATGATTTTCTAGAGCTACTACTTCTCCATCATCAGCCGCAAGGATCTCGCAAAAGCAGTACTACCAAACAGTTCTATTGGTAAGAACATCTTATTAATGCATGTTTGTACGTTGTTACCTTTTCTCTAAAATTATCGTCATCATCATCATACGCATATACAGGAGCTAATTATATTTGAAATGCTGCGGTCAAACCTATATTAGCGGCCACCTCTATAGAGCATCCACATGTGTATAAAGGTTACTCTTCATTACCCCAAAATGACACTTTCTATAGAGATCAACCTGGACAGAAAGGCCACCTTTCTTTAAAGGTCATTTTATCAAGTCCCAGAGGTGACCGTTTTAAACAGGTTTCACTGTACATTTACTTGCTCATTATTGATGAGAAGGGTCAGTCGTCTTGTGATTCTCTTTGCTTGATCTGTCCTATGTAGTTTGGAAGGGGCTATGCATGTACCCTGAGCAGCCATGGAATGAGGTCTTGCGGAGCAGCTTACTTCCAGCTGAATTCCATATAGCTCAATTTTGCCACGAGGGAAGCAATGACGCAGCTAGACAAAGACAGTGCTTGCTATGCTCGACATAGGACTGATGTCTACATCTCCCCCACTGTCAAATAGGACATGACATGTCCTATTAGTCATTGCAATCATACAGTCGAACCGGTCTTAGGTGATCAATCAAGTGTCCAATCGAAGTTTTAGAAAATGGTTGTTACAAACTTACTATGGCAAGGTTGTTACTATAGCAATGCTGTTGCATAGCAACATTGATTGCTTTTAAGGGGATCTTTATGCTGGGAAAAATGGCAAGAGATTTAATTTACTTCTTGGCAGTGTCTATTTACCTCGCAAATGAAAAATTGGAATCTACATTTACAAACATTCCAGAGCTCAAACGCAGCAGAACAGTGTTCGTAAAGATAAAGCTTGCACGATATATATTATGAACAAATAATATTTACAACTGGAGACTGTCTGACATGCCTCATAATGATGCCAAGAGACACATCACAGAAGCCTTTAACGCGAAAGCTTGTCAAGTACCGCTCTCGAAGATTCTAATCTCATTTTTTGTTAACTTGTGTTAGCTGTGCTCTCGAAGATGACAGAATGCGAAAAGTTTTATGTTGAACTGCTTTCTTACTGTTTCTGTAGGCTCAGTACGATGCACTGGTAGATGTTCTGAAGCAAAGTGGCACTAACATCATGGTATGTGGCCCTCGACAAAGTGGAAAATCCATGTTTCTGGATAAGCACACTGAAAGCAAAGGTATACATAAAACACCATCAACTCTAACAACATGACATTTTCTATTAAATTTATGACTTCAACGTTTGTCTTTGCCACGTACAAGTACGTTTTTTACCTGCAGGGTTGAGTGTTATTAAAATCAAGTCATTACAAGCACAGCTGAAACAGATTAGAAAGATTAATTGCACTCTGAAATAGTCACTCTTAGATAAATTATTTCAATGCAGTGAGACCTGTGTATAATGGTAACATTTGGGATCTAACGAAAATGACCTTTATAGACAGGTGGCCTTTCTGTCTAGGTTGATTTCTATAGAAAGTGTCACTTTAGGGTTATGAAGGGTGGTCTTTATACACAGGTGGCTACTCTATATAGGTGACCGCTAATACAGGTTTGACTGTATGCACATTTCTTTTTGCTAAAGCTGCACTTGGGTAACTGTAAGGTGATCTATCCAAATGCAAGTCAGCCAATGCTATGTTATCAATCACTCACTACAATATCATTGGTCTTGGAATGTAAGCTCTCCGTGCAAAGTTTACCATATGGGTTTCAAAAAATCCACACTTGGAATAGTGACTGGATCATCTGTCTTGAGCAACCACTTGTCTTAAGAGACCATCTATCGTCATGGACTACGTGTCTTGAGAAACAATCTGTCTTAAGAGACCACCTGTCATAAGTGACTATTAGTCTTGCGAGAACATTCGTCTTATGGGACCACCATCAAGTCAAACAATGTAGTACACATGTAGCAAGTGGCCACATGTCTTAACCCTTGTCCTGCTATTGATGTGTATACACGTTTTCGAAGCAATTCAAAAGTATAGCAACATATAACCAATCACACAGTTTCTCCCTGGCGATCAGCCAATCAGCAATCGGTAAAGCGACTTCAAGTCGTTATTTAACTAGTTTTATGAGCAGGACAAGGGTTAAGATACCACTTTTCGTTGATCCAATGGCCACTTAGGATAGGTTAGGCTGTAGGCTCAAGTTATAACCGCAGACATTGACAGAAGCCTCTACACTTCTTGGTGCATTTATGCTATAACCATTTCCCTTCTAGATGGAATTCTGAGCTGCTTGAGATGTTCAACATCTTCATCCTTCATGACACTACAAACAATAATAGATGACAATATTGTCCACAGATCTGGTAATGTGATTGCATGTGCGCAATAACACTATGCTTGAAATCTTGTTATTTTAAACACTCTTCCATTGCAATTTCATTTTAGGTTTTCTATGCTTCGTCAATTTTTATCTGGGGTATAAATATATTTTTACTTTTATTAGCCATAATCTCATTTTACCTATTGTAATTCTACTTTATTCATCCATATATTATCATAATCGATTCATCATTTTATTCTCTATCTTTGTCCACTGCTACTTAAAATGTTTCAAGTAAAGCAGTTTCTATTTATGGCATGTTTACTGCATAGCAAGGATGAACAATAGTACTATATAAAAACACTGTAGTCGACTCCATTTATAAATTGGACCACCATGTAATCAGATCAGCCGCTTCACCAAACCAAACATGTAAATGCGAAATCATTGCTCCACAATTGTTTCCTCGGCATAACTGATCCAACAGCTTAATTTGTCCACATAACGAACTTCCGATATGGTCTCCTTACGCGGAGTCGGCTTGTTAAGACATGTGTTGACAAACATTCAGTGCCAACTGCCATTTGCCTTAATAGTTTATAATAAGGCCAAACGCTGTGGTTAAATGGTAATTTAATAGTGCTGACTTAGGGTCATGGAGATCTTTATTGCAGAATTGCAATTGTTCACGACAACTGTGGAATTATCTTTTTCTGAATTCCTAATGACGTACTTTAAAATATACTTCAACCTCGCTAATATCACTTTAGTTTTCCAGCTAAAATCTGTGATAATAAGCGAGTACAGTGTAGCCCTGTTAATATCACCTCAGTTAATATCACAACTTCACAACCTGCTTAATATAACTTCACTTTGAGGACCAAGCTCTGTCTGAATCAACTATTTTAACCCGCTTAATATCACAACCCGCTAATTATTACATTTTTTACTGGAAATCATGGTGATATTAACAAGGTTTCACTGTAGTGTTATTAAGCGGGTAGGAATATTTGATTCTGACAGAGCTTTGTGTTGAAAGACTGATGTCTCTGACGCAGAGAATAGTCACCACAGAACAAGTTTTATCAGTGTAATATAAAGATCGACCAACGATCGTAAACATCACCCGCGAATGAAGATTACAACTGCATGCGTCTAGTATCAGTTACCTAGCAACGGTTAACCACAGGGAGTGCAAAGTGTCCACAACTAATTATAACACTTTTTTCTAAAATTGAAGTGAAAATAAGTGCATTATCACATTAGCAGAAGCGATATTAATTAACAGAGTTACACTGTAGGATTCTAAAAAGCTTGACAGTCATTGTAGAACTTATAGTGATTACTGGTACAGTGAAACCTGTCGATAACGGTCACCCTTGGTACCCGATGGAAATGACCTTTATAGACAGGTGGCCTTTCTGCCCAGGTTGATTTCTGAGGAAGTGTTATTTTGGGGTTATTAAGAGTGGCCTTTATACACAGGTGGCTGCTCTATAGAGGTGGCCGCTAATACAAGTTTAACTGTAACTATTTTTCATTTATTTTCAAATTTCTTGTCACTGTTCATGTTGTTACTATGACAATGTTGTTACTGTAGCAACATCGACTGATTTTCAGGGGATGTTTACGGTGGAAAGAATGGCAAGAGATTCAACTTACTACTTGATGATGTCCATTTGCCTGGCAAAGGAACACCGGACTCAGGTTTTTCAACGGTGAGTACTTTTTGCCAATAATGATGTCTAAATTAGACAATGCTACGTACATTTTTAGGCTATACTTCATATATCAAATAATTTATAGTTGATTACATTTTGCTTACATGATAGATCTGCAGCTAGCTGGTTTTATTAGCTGCCTGTAATTGTGACGTGACCGATCAAATCCACTGAACATTACTTTATTTGTTTGTAAGTTGTTTTATTCATTCATTCATTACTTCCAGCTACGTTTTACAATTGCTTCACCTAGGCAAGATCAGATATTATTATACTCAAACATGTACAGTCAAACCTGTATTAGCGGCCACCTCTATAGAGCAGCCACGTGTATATAAAGGCCACTTTTCATAACCCCAAAATGATACTTTCTTTATAATTAAACCTCAACAGAAAGGCCACCTGTCTATAAAGGCCATTTTTCTCAGGTCCCTGAGGTGACTGTTATAGACAGGTTTCACTGTATGTGTTTTTGAAAGCATGTGGGAAACCAATTACTCTGGGAAACCCTAATAAGGAGCCTGCAAAGTGATATGGAAACATTTGTGTGTTGCATGAAGAATTTTTTGGTTGCAATTGACTATTTTGCCACCAACGCAATTCGTACCAGCGACCTTAGAGGTGAATTCTAATACCCTGTTTACACGATGGCATTTTAGAGGATTGCTATCCAGATACGCTCCATCCAGATCAGTATCTGGATAGCAATCCTCTAAACGCGCCCGTTTACACGCGCATTCAGTGCCTTCAAACAGCCGTGTTTCCTCTCCATCGTTTGTCATTTGCACGCGCGCCAATCAACCGATTTCAAAGCAAACCCAATTCGAAGCAAACCCTAGGCTGCGTTGAAAACTGTAGCAAGACAGCAAAGAATTGAGATAATATACACAAACTTCTTGCAGAGTTTCATTGTAATGTACTTTAATGTCATCGACTCGTCATAGCTTTAAAATACTGGTCCAGGCATGTCTGCTTCAGTTTGGCACTCCACGACTCCGTAAAAGTTCGGAGTTTGAAATCGCGCGAAAATCCAAAACGAGCAGCCCTCAATATTCTCCAAATAGACTGTTTATACGACTCAAAATTTTGGGGATTGCTATCCATATAGATCCTATCCGCATAGCAATCCCCTAAAATGCCGTTGTGTAAACAGGGTATAGCAGTATCCAATGTATCCATGCACTAACGATCCCACTGAGCTATCGAGTGTCTATATTGAGACCAAAGCGTAGCGGTTCTCACTTCTATTGACAACCACTTATTGACCAGCAGACGAAAGTTGTAGCATGTGGTTGGTTTGCTGTGCCTAGGCTAGTATGGCATCATTAGATATACACGTATTTCATCATTATGAAAATAGATTCTTGTCTAGAAGATATTTTTCAGTGTAGCTACAAAAGTGTACATGATTGATGCTTAAAAATGGAACTTTCCGCGTATTGTAATTTCATTTCAGTTCTTGCATTCTATCGTTGACCAAGAAACAAATTACGAGCCACAATGGCCATACACGGATAGGAAGATTGAAGATTTGACAATCTATGCTTCAACAACATCATTTGACGATCCCTCCCTTGCCCGATTGAAGGTTTGATAGAAAGTTTTGCAACATTGTAACAAAACATATTAATACATTGCAGAAATTCATTATGCAATCTTGTTACTATAACTATGGTTTTTCAGCCACAAATCATGATAGTAAGTAATTATGGTTTACGCTTTCAGAACCATTTTGTGTCGCTACATTTTCCATCGTTGCCCTTGGAAACAATCTACAATACCATTTCGTCACTTGCAGAGGTACGCTCAATTAATTAATTAATTGCAAAGAGGCATTCCAGATCTTGCACACTGAGATGCAGGTGATTTCAGTTTTCTTTTCATGTGAAATTAAATGAGCTATTTTTGTTTACACTAATTGTAATCATTTCTATGATTATCAATGTTATTCTTTGATATATAGTGTTCTTGGTCAATGTCGTATCAATGTCAATGTCGTTGTCGATTATCGATGATATTCTTTTTATTTTCAAATTCGTAATATATTTTTCAATATTGCCAGAGCATGTTGTACAGTATTAAATACTGACATATTTATCCTACGAGACACCTGTCTCAAGAGAACACCTGTCTTAAGATACCATTTATCTTAAGATTCCACGTGTCTTACGAGACCACCTATCTTGAGAGACCACCTGTCTCAGGAGACCACCTGTCTTAAGAGACCACTTACTTTTAAAAAAACACCTGTCTTAAGAGATCACCTGTCTTAGGTGACTGCCTGATGGCTTCCTATCATTGATTCATTTGAAGAAGAATGATTAGCATCACATCAGATGATCATAATTGAACTATAATTGTGTGATTTTCATAATTCAGCTTTTCCCATTTAGTGCTTTTTCATCCTTACTGAATTCCTAAGTTCATTCATTTATTTTGTTTTAATCAGGGTTTAACTTCTGGAGCAAATACACTCGAGGTGTACCAAGGTATTGCTGCTATGGCAACCGAAGTTTATCAGAACGTGAAAGCATTGCTGAAGAAGAATCACAGTGAAGAAGAAAATTCTTTTGGTGCTACTTTCAACCTAAAAGCATTGCAATCATCATTGAAGGTGAAATTCGTCTTGCAATTTTCATTTTACACTTCTTAAAAATACTTTTATTTCAATTCTTTTCAATCATAATACAATCAAAAATGAAACTCGTCTTGATTATATTA
>OFHS01002056.1:0-23295 GCA_900245855.1 Calvadosia cruxmelitensis
ATTCAATTTATGTTTCATTTAATATATTTATAATATGAAAATACTCCTTGACCCATGATTAGAAGAATACAACCAGGCTAGGTTAAAACATTGAAATACTGCAGTTTTAACGAATATATCTCATAGCATTACTCCGAGGAAATTTGTTGCTGGTGAACACATCCGACTTGCGCAAGTTTAGTTCTATTCGATGTAGATTCTTCAACAGAGTCTTTCTTTCTTTGATTGCTCTCTCTGAACACGTTGTAACAGCAAATTCGCTACATAATTGTGGCGGTCTCATCAAGCATTTACGTCATAACTCAGACCTCAAACAAGTACCATCCGTCAGTCGCTGTAAATGTCTTGTATTTCGTAATATCGTTCGTTCTCTTGCGATCTGTACTCTCGAGCTTTCGGACGGGCTGGCTACCCTCCGTCAAATCTGCCACAATTATATACTCAACAACTTCATCCACTTGCCCCTGTCCTCAATCAACGTCTCAGCATACATGTCCTACATAATTTTAGGAAAGAAATTACTAATGAAATATATTGCATACATGATAGGCTTCTACATATTCTGATATCAAGGGGAACACTGTTCCATAGGTAATAACAGCTCAAGAGTCAAATCGCAAGTCATCCATTCGTTGTGCTTCCCGTACCATATCAACCTCCATAACCCTAAAATTCTTACTAATTCTTGCTGCCAGGCAACGTTGTCCTCTATGGATTTTAAAAGTCTAGGTTAAATGAAGTATTTACTTGCAAAACGGATCAAGCAAGTAATCCTATGTGGTTCAGCATTCGGTAACACTTCCAATCTCTTTGTGATTAAAGGCTTTATTACTTAAAGTCCTTAGATATAGTTACATACCAAATTAGAACTGTCATCGATGTGTCACGCTTCGACTCTAACACTAGCTTAGTGTCTTGGCCATGACAAACCCGCAAAACGAACTTCAACAGAATATGCCAGGGTAGCAGCGGAATCTCTCTTGCAGCTTTGCTGACATATTTATGTCATGCGATTTGGTATTTAGATTTCGCGAGAGCTCCTCGCAGACACAATGAGTGAAAACTGATATAATGCGATTAAGTACATGATATCCTAAATCCATAATAATAGACTCTATATGTACAGCGGGTCACTTGATTTCTATTTCATGACCCGTTACAAGAAGGCAAGACGTGGAAATGCTGCCTCGGTCCTGGGAACTCTCCCATCCAGCAAAACTGTTGCATGAAGTTTAAATTTGTAAATAGTTCGCAAATAGGTTGTTATTTTAGAGGTATTTATTTAATTTAGGATATTATTGTATTTTCTTATTAGATTAAGTTTTATCTATTTATTTCTGATCTTATTTTGCTTTAAACTCTCGAATAGAAGGCAAGTGTTTGCAATCGTCCTCCATCCTCCTCCGCATGATGCCAACCACTTAGAAGCTCAACGAATAAAATCTTACATTTTAATTCATTTTTAATTTAAAGCGTATACTTGTATCTATGATCTTCATATTTGTTGATATTTGCATGCCCTTGCAGACTCAGTTCAGAGACTTTCCATTACTTTCATTTTCATTAACAATGACGATATTATTACTCGTCACGAGATGTGCGCATGTGCAGCTAATGATCAGTCTTGAAAGCGCGAGCGGCCCCACACACAAAAAACAAATGGGAGGGCCGAAACTCCCGAAATTGAAATGACAATATAAGGGTGGGTGACTCCTCAGCTTAAGACCAACAACTTCATAGAATTACAATCAGCCTTCAACTTTCAGGTAAGTCTTGGTTAATGTTTAAATTCTACTTCGTCATTGGTCTATTTCGCTGAAGAGTCACGCAATGAGATTCGAAAGCTTGGGGACGTAAGCCCAAGCTAATGAGGTCAATAACTGAGGTGAATAGAAAGCACACAACAGCCTGAAAGAAATGCTAGCAAAAATAGCCCACCTCATTTCTCGAACAGTTGACCCGCTATTGCCAAAAGAAAGTGTCCATAGATAATTGAGCACGGCTATTGCGGGCTCTTTTTACGTTGAGGGGGCTATGCCTCTGTAGATAAGGAGAGCAATGCATTGAATGCAGTGACTGTAGAATTCGAGATTTGACTGTTTCAGAAAATATTCGAGTTTCGAACATATCGAAACATCCATAGTGTTGAAACGCAGCTTTCAAGACAGTAAATGAAAGACTAAATGCTAGATTGGATCCTTTATATTATCGATTTGCGTGCTTGAATACCTACTAGAGATATTTAGCAATACTTGAATTATTTAATGATGTGTTTCATTATCGTGCAATTGGACACTCTTGAGAGATATATTTCAATCTGAATTACCTTCCGAATCTTACGTCTGCTGTGCTATAGAGTTAAAGTTTGTTTGACGTTCTTCTTAGGAATCAACATTTCTTCATATCAAAGGAGGAATTGTTGTGAACGAAGATTGCGCAATTCGAGCTGACGTTCTAATTGAAAATGGACACATCCGGTATGACTAGTGCCATATAAACTTCCTTGTACCTTGGTTCAATTAGTGTACACTATTACTAAAAATAAAAACCATTAAAATTTGACTGTGGCTCAATGTACTTGAATATGTTTTGAATATAATTATGTTTAAAATATAATCATAGTTCTGCTGGCTTATATTTTCACGATGTAGGTTAAATAGGCAATGACTGCTATAGACGAACCTCTATCCCATGTCTGTCTCTTTATGATATCCGTTAAATGTACAGTAAATATGTAATGATGTTTACTTAGAGGTAGAGTGACCGTGGACTAAGTTAGCTGATTGTTTGTCTGACATTATAATATATCATATTGTTAAGTAGTCTGCTAGCTATTTGTTCTAGTTCTTCTTGTTAAGTCGTGAGCATAATATAGCGCAGTGGTTAGTGTGACGCCGCGCAAGGCGAACTCCGCGCAATAAGCTTACGTAGCCTAAATATTGGCTACGAATTGGTTAGATAATTGATTAGCATAATTAGGCTACGTAAGCTTATTGCGCGGAGTTCGCCTTGCGCAGCGTCACAGTTATTAACATGTCAGATTGGCTATATTGTATTTATTTCAATTACTGTTTAATTTAGCTCAATTCAAATTGTATACCCTTCGCTCAAAGAAGGAAAACAATTGACCGAAATGAGCAACAAATATGCTGAGTGGAAATCCTCAACTTAAATGTAAATTTTATTTGGTTTTTACACATCACAGGGACGTTGGGATTGATTTGCAAGCTCCTCCAAGCGCCAAGTCCATCGAAGCTGAAGGACTTCTAATCATGCCAGGTATTATTCTAAAAGACATTCATATATAGGTTTAATATAATATAGTAACAATTAGACAAATAGTACTATATGCTTTTTTCATTTGTTTATTTTTATAGCGCCATTTTTAAGCTGACATACCATTTTGAATTATCTGGATCAAAATCTAAAATTAGCTTGCAGAAGTTCTATACTAACAGACAAAACATTTAAAAAGATCAGTAGTAAAATGTACAAGGTTACTGCTTGAATCCGAGCCTTTGATGTGTAATTTTAAATGACACCGAGTTTGGAAGCAAGAATCCTCACTCCTAGATTCGATAAAATCTAAAATATTCAGCGTTCGGTCTCTAGCAAGTATTATAACAGCTAGCAGTACTTGCTTAGCCTATTGTCCTTTTAGTAGAACTTTGATTGAGTTAATTTACAGATACACACTGAAAAACATGTGTGTTTGACAACAACTTGTTTCTTGTTCAAAGAATAAATCTTCTTGTTTCAAGAACAAATCTTCAAATAAACGTTGATGTTGCAAAGAACAAAAGCAATATTCAGATTTTTGGGCTAGAAGTTATTAGATTGCTTGCAGCGTAAACAAGTATGTTTGTATACTAGATATGAAAATACATTTCTTGAAACGAAACAGTTCATTATCAAATTTGGAGTGATTTCTTCTGTTGTACTAGCAGGCCCAATTCCAGAACGTTTTTATATTTTTCACTTGCATTATATGTTCTATCGCTTTTAGCCAAATGATACATTTTTTTTCTAATAAAATTATTTCCTTCCGTGCAATGCTTAGGTGGGATCGACGCTCAAACTCATCTGCAATTTCCAGTTCGTGGAGTGGAGCCAGCAGATGACTTCTACACTGGTACCCAGGCTGCGTTGGCTGGTGGAACAACGACAATCAGTAAGTTTATAATGTCTGTCGCTATAGATGGAACATTACCAGAAAGGACAGTAACCTTTTCGTCCGTACCTTACCGTATAATTTCTTCTTTTCTTATCAATGCTGGCATCCCATTTATCAGAATATATCTGGTCAAGGAAGCTCCTAAAGCTCGGTTTCAAGCAAACCACCTCAAAAAAGTCTGAATAGACCCTTTTCACAAGCTATCATTTTGGAAAAAACAAATGCATTATGGGGAAGGTTGATGTCTCTTATTTCAGAATACGGAGAAAGTTGGATTTGATACTGCTGCAGATTTCTTCAAGCTGTGCTACTTTGCTTAAACACATTATTTTCGTTAATATTCTGGGTCAGAAACCCAGTTTCTTTGCTGCTTCAGGCACTCAACTTGCCCCAAAATGCACTGGCTTTTCCAATAATAGTAGCTCGTGAAAAAGGTCTATTAGGTTCTACATCTATAACCTGCAGCTGGACCTAGTTGTAACGTTGACAACGGAAAGTGTGTCATGGAAATTAATGCACAACCAATGCCTTGTTGTTTACCAAAACTATTTCAACAAACAAACAGACAAACATCAGCTAGCAAAAGATAGATATAGATTTGCACTAGCTCCATTAAATATCATGTAATGACAAAATTGACCACGCATCAACTACAATACAAGATATGATAGCATCAATAAATCAACAAAATGACTAATCTTATAAATCAATATCGCAGCTGATAATTGATTATTTATTCTCTCATTTTTCAGTGGATGTCGTCATGCCACCAAAGGGAGAATCACTTCTACAAAACTTTCAAAAATGGCGCAACGCAGCAAAGGAAAGTGGTAAGTAACATAGATAGATAGATTGTATACTTGATCATAAAAATAGAATTCAGATACTGGCTGAATGAAATAACTAACAAAATATATTTACTTGATCAGGAACACATTCTACATGCAAATGTGCTCAATGTGCCCACTTTTCCACGAATTTATTATAAAACGGAGATTTCACAAACTTCCAATATAAATGATTTGAAAAGAAAATGAAAAAGAACAAGGAGAAGATTATGAAGTAGACAGAATTTCACCTTTATGCAAACGCAGGCAAAACTGTACCCTTATGTGCACAAGTCGACCTGGCTCACATTTGACTTGTAGCCATCTTTTGAGTGCATTTGTCTTAGCCTAGCCTGCGTGCAGACGAACTTTTTTTGGGTGAAATAGTACGTCTGCGCAGTTGTGCAAGTTTCTTTGTTCTCCTACTGCCAGTTTCTGGTTAGTATGCTGTGATTGGTTGGATTCATGGCGCCTTGTGATTGGCTGATACCTAGCAACGTTTCATCAGCAGCCTAACAAGTCTTTGTTGCCGGACATGATCTGTCTGCCCCAGCAATTAACGAGGTGTTGGATTCGCAAGTGCAAACACTTTTGACAAAAGGGCGCTGATGTGGTTCCCATGTTGTCTCCATATCAACGAAGATTATTTTCAAACAACAATAGGTTCGAATTAGCCAATCACAGCATACTACCCAGAAACTGGTAGTAGGAGGAACAAGGAAGCTTGGACAACTGCGCAGTTCGTCTGCACGCAGGCTAGTCTTAGCCGTGCCTTATTCACCTTCTATAATATAATTATACTTTATCTCGTTTCATGTTCACCTTTACAGTAATAATTTCTGATATTATCTGGGCACACGACAATTTACAGAGATATGACATGATATAATTGTCATTTATTAAGTGCTATATACAATTGTGATTGCATAAGTTCATTTAATAGATGCATTTTATATTACTTATTAAATGATCATCAGTATTTCATCTGAACTGTATGTACGATGCGCAATATGTACAGTATGTATGTTTAGTTGTCAAAAACCAAGATTGCAGATAAAGGGAATCATAACTTTCACTTACAGAAAACCAGAACGCACAGTCGATTGTGCCGTTACAGATGCCGCCAGTAATGCGTTCCACCCAGGAATAACTCTGCTTAGAAATAGCTGCTGAGAGAGGTGGATAAAAGCGAGAGTATTTTATTCGAGTATACTTGTATTTTCAGCTTGCTGTGACTACCTTCTGCATGTTGGTGTTACGTGGTGGAATGAAAACGTCAAACGGGATATGGAAGCACTTTCCAAAACTCATGGTAGGAAGTAACCAAGTTCCAATTAGTCTAAATTGCTAGCAATGACTTTAATGCCACTGAGTAGTAGAACCAAGTGAAAATATCAAAATCTGTTTTCTTTTGGGCCTTATTCATGGATGGAGACTAAAGCATAGTACGAGACTAAATGTCTAGTCAGGACTAAATTGCTAAAATCTGTATATGGGACTTGAGATTTAGTCCCGAACTACGCTTTAGTCGCTGTCCTTGAAAAAGGCCCCCATGTGAAAAGAGACCTGGAATATGGTGACCTCGTTCCCGTGTTCCTGTAAGAAATTGCAGTATAGTTGGCATATATTCAGTGTGATTTTGTGTTTTCCCTGTGGCTTGCTGATCATATGAATCTCTTACAATTTTCTAACCCATGTAAGAACATACCATTTCCGTCATGTCTGTAACAGGACAAAGATGGAGGATTTTGCATTCCATATACAGCATATTTTATAGATACGTTGCTGGTCCCACGGCAGAAAGAGATGGCAGAGCTCCAAGGAGTTCCTATGGTCGTTGATGCCAGAGCTCTATGTCGTGAGACAGAGCGTAGAATACAAGACAGACGGAGTTGTTGAGACGATAAGTGTAGCTAGGAATGAGGACATTTATAAGATAACACGGATACATATTCTACACAATGAAATGATTACACAATAGCGACATCACGTTCACACCTACCATCCTTCATTCACTACAAGTTACATTTGTAATGAAGCTAATTTCGTGCAAAGGACTTTTCCCATTTATTCATGTAGCAACAATATGTTTCTCAGACAATCCGCCATGCGCAGTCTCACTGCATGTCGGTATATAAGTGAGTTGACCTCTGCCACGGGTGAAGACGCTAGGAAAATGCTTTGTCTGAAACGCAATCAGCCGCACTCTTATCAATGATGGTCGATTTCAGGAATTGTTTCTTGGCTGTCAAAGTTGTAGATTCCAGCTCAAAATCACGTGCCTAAAAAAATTGTATCCCGTCATGCATTGGAACTGGGCTTGATCCATTGTTAAGCTTAACCTTGCCTAATCCCGGTATCTCGCAAATTGTAAAAATTTGATCCTACCTCCTGGGATGTCACAAGGAAAAAGTTTTAAAGCTATTTCATTCGTGCATTAATGCATTCTACAATTGTCAAATTTCATTATTACCTTTGATTTTCAAAATAATACTATTAAGATTTACTGATTCCAAATGATACATCAGAGGAAATCAATGACAATAAAGTAATCTGGATTTTCTCTCGCTTTTGCAATTCTTTCGTGCTTAGCGCCCAACCGTACAAATTACTTTTTTGTCAGGTGTGCAATCATTCAAATGTTTCACTGATTGCGGAGTTGAAGGAAAGCTCACCGACTGTGAAGTGAGTTTCTCCAGTGCCTCAAATGCCGCTTCATTTATTGATGCGTTAATAATAACAGCTTACACATTCAGCTGTAACACATGACTGTTTGTATGGGTCTGTGATATTAACATAATATACACAAGAAATATATACATTGTAAATGGTTTAGGAAGAGAAATTAATTCTATAATTTGTTGATTTATTGCACTGCAATTGTAGCAATGGCAATATCGAGTTCAGTTATTATTCAGTAGTCTATATCCATAATGTGTGCTTTCACATTACAGTATAATAAGATAACCTCCAGTAGCTGTTTTCATTATAAGGAGTATAATATAAGTGGTCGATATTTCATATTGAGGACATTTGGGTGTCTATAGAACAAAAAGATCAATCGCATTGAACGACTCAAGGACTAGTGTCTATCCAATGGGACAATCAAAATATAATGCACAAATTTCACACCCGCGCATGAGCCAACTGTGTATTCAAAACTATACATTGTGTTTCAGCTTACAATCAGACCTCCTAATAATTAGTAACTAAACCACTTGTGTTTTATATTTTGACCCATCCATTGAGAACCCTCGCTTGTATCTTTGGCTCTGGTTATTTTCTATTGTATTTTGTAACTTGTCCAGGAAACGTACATAGATTTAGTTCACTTTACACATTTTTTCAAATTTATCTTTTTCTATGCTTCAACATTTTGTCCAAGTAAACGCAAATACATATTTGATGACGAAAGCGTAATCCATGTACGAAAATACAGTGTTCTAGATCGCTGGAAGCGTTAGTATAGAATTTGTCTTACATGTTACTACAGTAAGATAACATTTGATTGAGAAGTATCTAACTTTTTCTATAGCTCTATCATGCATTCATCAAATTTCAAGAACTTGGAGCTTTAGCTCAAGTCTACCCCGCAACTGAAGAAATCAACTCAGAGGTACAAATTTGGAAATTCCTATCTAGTAATAAAACTCGGAGTAGTAATTTAGTAGGAAAATCACACAAAATCTTTATTTCTAACAGCGTTTGGAGTCCACTTGTGGCATTCCCATGCGTCTGAAAATTTAAAATAATTTATATAGCAAACTTGAACATGGCTTATTGTAGGCACATATATAACTACGTAATTTATTTAATTTATTTCTTTTCAATAATTAAACATAATTCCAAATACTACATAGTAACACATTTCTAGAATGATCTGTTTCCATTGTAAAAATGTGTTCTCCGGCTTTCATTATTTCAGGTGGCAAAGAAGCTAATTCAACAAGGGATAACTGGACCAGAGGGACATCTTTTAAGTCATTCAGAGGAGGTGAAATCTTTAATGAGTTTGATAGTGGTCACGTCTACAACAAAGCTTTCAGAATAGTCTATGTTTGCTAGTGGGATTGATAAATGTTTTGGACCAAAAAATAGGACTGTATGATTTGAATAAAGCTAACTTGGGCCAAACAGGAAATAATGCGAATTCTTGTCAAGCAAAAAGTCTTATGTCTTTCAGCGTAGTAACTCACCGATGTGCTTGAAAGCTATGGTAACATTGAATTATTGCACAGTTATATAGCTAATTAATTGCACATGTGTTTTTATCGTTGAAGGATACAAGTGGGTATATATAAGTGGAATAAATGCTTTCCTTTATTTACCAGTCAATTTTCTGACTAGTATAGCTCAATTATACATACGTAATTACAAAGCAACGTGCACCAGTATGCGAATTGGATAGCTATTTATGTACTAGATTGAAAGATATATTTCTCGAATATATTTTCACGTTTTCTTTGGTCATTTAAAATTCGCTTTTCTAACTTAATTTGTGCGATACTTTCTATTCTACAGCTTGAAGCAGCAGCAACTCAGAAAGCTATAGCAATAGCAAATCAGGTGAGTTGCAGAAATCAACAACGATTTACCACATGGATTTCTATGTTTGGATTGTATTTCCAAACACAAGCGACTTTAGGAGAACACGAGCTGAGCGCAAGAAAACACGAGCCTTTGGCGTTTATAACATGAATAATGACTGTTTAGTTGTAAATTTTACTGATCTATCTCACGTTCTCCCAAGAATGATCAAATTCGTTAATCCCAAGCCGAAGTCGGAGCTTGGGCCTTGGGGTAATGTCTGTAATCATTGTAATGTTTACCTTTTGCGCCATTCTGAATCATGAATAAAAATTCATCTCACGGATTTGTAAAACCCGGTTTTCAGTCGAACTTCCAAACACGGCACTTAGCCAATCAGATTGCGAGAATCGAAAATGTCATGTTATTATAGACTTTACCGTATGCCTTGTTTTCTAAGAACGGATCAAAGTTGATTCAAATGAATATGTCAAATTTGATTCTAATTTTCAATGTATGTCTTGTGCATTGTGCTAGGTCAACTGCCCATTGTACGTCAGTCACGTGACAACTAGAGGTCAAGCTGACATCATAAGTTCAAGTCGTCAAAATGGAGCAGTTGTGTTTGGGGAATCCACCGTTGGTAGTTTTGCTGTTGACCATAACACGGAGCTCTCTTCAGGTAAGCAGGAAATTTCACCTGAACTCATTCCGGGTCAGTTGTCTTAGAATGTGGAATGTTTCACCCTGTCAGCTCAAGCAATCTGTCAATTTGACCAAATTTGAAATTGATTGTAAACCTACTGTATATCATAAATGCTATTCAGTAATTTTTAGACCATCCTGTATATATTTCTTTTATACTAGTAGATTTGTTATGCCCTGAAAATTTGTATTGCATTGTTCTTAATTTTGCTCCATGTAAAAAGTTACACTGCATTTTATGGATATCAGAAATAAAAGAAGAAATAAATGAACCTGCTCTCTCCTATTACACAGTATTTTTGAAATTCCACCATGCTCTTTCTATTGATGTTTAGGCTTGGTTGCAAATCCTCCACTCAGAACAGACGAAAGCACAGGAGGGCACCTTATGAGACTTCTAGAAAAGTAAGATGTATACTTTTCTAATAGATAAAGCAGCTCGATCAGAAAAAATAAATACTGTAGAAAAACTATCCATGATCGTAAACAAAGCCGTGGCGATCATTTTTCTGACAGATACGTTTTTGCATAATAATGTAGACTCAAAAGTAATACAAACTATACAAGAAGAATATTGAACTAGATAGTGTGTGTAGAGCAGGCTCAGGTGATACGCCTGAGGCTGACCCATAAGGCCTACCGGCTATACCCTTGTTATACTTAGCGTGCACGTTAGCATGATATTTCATTCTGCAGTTCGATTCTCGCCCGGCTCGTCTCTTGTACATAGTGCTTGACTGCTTGTTTCTACAGAGTGTTAGAAGTGCCCATGATCAATTGTAGTCAAGAAATGATAGTAAAGTAACTAATTGTAGCGAATTGTAAGCAAATTGAACTGGGGAAAGTTGTGACTTGTTACAGCTACAAGTTACTCTCAGTTAAAAAGCAACTTCGAGAGTACAGTCAAACCTGAATTAGCGGCCACCTTTATAGAGTATCCACCTGTGTATAAAGGCCACTCTTCCCAACCACAAAAGGACACTCTCTAGAAAACTGTCTGTTAAAAAGGCCACAGGTCTGTCTGTAAAGGCCACTCTTCATAACCTCAAAAGGACACTCTCTAGAAAACTTTCTGTTAAAAAGGCCACCTGTCTGTAAAGGTAATTTTCTTCGGGTCCCAAAGGTGACTTTTATAGACAGGTTTTACTGTAGCTAATTATTTAATATAGCTTTTAAAGCAACTAGTTTCTAGAAGTAACATTTTAAGTAATTATACTGTTACTTGAAGTAATTTTTCAACTGCTAGTAAATTTTAGTTACTAGTTATTAAAACTAACACGTTTCTACAGCCCTGCTTATTATAGAAAGTAATCCGCCATGCGCAATTGCGCAGTCCCATTACATGTCGGTATATAAGTGAGTTGACCTCTGCCACGGGTGAAGACACCAGGAAAATGCTTTGTTTGAAACGCAATCAGCCGTACTATTTCCAATGATGGTCAATTTCAAGGATTGTTCTTGGCTGTCAAAATAGTAGATTTCTGCTCCAAGTCACGTGCCTAAAAACAAGTGTATCCCTTCATGCATTGGGACTGCGCTTGGTCCATTAGCCTCTTATAAAGGTTATACAGTCCATCCTGCATTAGCGACCACCTGTATAGAGAAACCACTTCTGTATAAAGGAAACTTTTCATAACCCAAGAATGATAATTTCGATAGAAATCAATCTTAACAGAAAGGACACCTGTCTATAAAGGTCCTTTTCTCAGGTCCCAGAGGTGACTGCTATAGACAGGTTTTACTGTACGCAGAACATCATGTGATTACTGTTCCATTCCAGCAATGATCTTCAATGCACAAGCTCCAATCATTGCACATTTCATTCAAAAGCCAAAGCAAAAGGAGTTAATGACTTCCGGAAGGTACCACAGGGAGTCAATGGCATCGAAGACCGGATGTCGATTATCTGGGAAAAGGGCGTGGTATGGAGTCAAAATGAAAATATCTGAATATATTCAATGCCCTTATAATTAATTGTAATCGTTTAGTCAATCGCACGAGATGTTGAAGCTAATTGAAAAACATTGATGCATGAATTGTTAGCTTTTCAAGCAAATTCAACTTTTTTTCGTTAAAAATATTATTAAGAATAGCAATTTCAGAGCACATGTAAGATAATTTTTGTATACATACTGTATTTCGAAACAGCTATCATCCCACAAATAATAATAATAATAATACAAGAATTTATAGAGCGCTAAAACTATACAAATATTCTAAAGCGCTGACATGCATCATGGCCTAAACTATACCGTACTTTAAAACTGAAATCATAATTATAGCAAATAAAAATGTACTTTTACCATCATATTAATGAGAATTAAAATCAAACTATATCTACAGGTATTTTAAAAATTTCTGGCACTGTTCCTGAGATGATTCAAATTAGGAAAGACATTTATTTCGCATATGCCATTTTAAAAAAGTGGGTCTTCAGTCGTGCCTTAAAACAATCCAACGTTGGGGAGCCTCGAATTTCGTTTGGCAGAGAGTTCCACACAACTGGTCCAGAGATAGAGAAGGCTCTGTCGCCAAGCGTCCTACTTCTTGATCTTGGAACAACCAGAAGATCACCTTCTTTGTGACGCAAAGAATATCTGCATGATGGTTGTCGAACAAGGAGCTCAGAGATGTAAGATGGAGCCCTTCCGTTCATTGCCTTGTACACAATCAGGGCTATCTTATAAAGAATTCGCTCTCTGATCGGTAGCCAATGCAGGTGCATCAGCGTTGGTGTAATATGGTCAAACTTGTAGACTTTGCAAACAACTCGAGCGGCAGCATTGATGACTTTTTGTAATCGATCATATTGGCATTTTGGCAGGCCATACATTAAGGAATTGCAGTAGTCCAAATGCGAGGTAACAAACGCATGAATTAGAACTAGAACAAACATTTGATTTCATGAATTAGAACAAACATTTGATTTCTCTTAGTTAAACGTTCATCATGCCTATAGTTTCCTGTTCTTATCGTTGTATTACATGATTAAGAAGCTCAGAGAATATATGCTGTATATATATATTTCGGACTTTCATCTTTGTTTTTTGTTGCTATTGTAGCATGTTGGATTATTAAATCAATGCCAATTCGTTGCGGTGACAAGTGCCAACATTGCGAAGATTTTTAATATCTATCCACAAAAGGTACATTTGATGTTAAATTACAAATCAGTATTAACCCCTGTCCTGCTAGTAAAACCATTTAAATTAAGACTTGAAATCGCTTCACCAATTGCTGATTGGTTGCCTGCTAAGGACTAACTATCTGATTGGTTATGTGTTGCTACGTTTGACTTGTTTCGAAAACGTGTATACACGTCAATAGCAGGACAAGGGTTAATTATTCATTATGCTACTCGAAATGGATTGTAATCTACCATTGAAAATTAATTTGCACATTTAGGTTACAATATCTGTGTCTTATTGTGTGACTACCATACACTTCCAATTCTGAGATATTTTGATCGTGCGTTCACATTAAACCTATGCGATGTTTTCCCAGCAAGAAAATATTCATGATTTCATGATTTCGAATTCGACTATCCAAATTATCAATTCATTGGATTGAGTTGCATATTATACCCGTTATGAAATTGATGTCATTACTTTCTTCTCATTGATATCTTCAGCGAACCTACAGTATTCCTGAGCAGTGGCGACACCAGCCTAAAATATCTGGAGGGGAAAAAACTAAGATTTGGAGAATCCCTTTTCAGCAATGACCAGAGTTGATTGAATTTTGCAAATTGCTTCCATCTGGATGACATTTTCAAACATTATTTCTTCTTTCCGGGCTCCTTCAATACTGTATGCTAAACAATAGCTTACTGGGTGTAATAACGACGCCTCCAAAATCTCTCTCCCATATGGCGAGTTTCTTGACAGATTTGGAAGAATTGAAGACTCGACCTAAATTTCAACTGGGGGGATGCGTCCCCCCATTCCACCCTATCGCGCCACCCCTGTTCCTGAGCCTGGATGGATCATACTAGCCGAGGACTAGCTCAAGGCTCATACATAGGTTTCAAGCTACTAGCCCGAGAGTTGAATTCTAGCTACAGATGTATACTCTTTAGCCTCTACCAACGAGTAAGTCCTCATAACTATAGCTGCAGACCACTCTTTGGTATTCATCCATTCCAATTCCTAAACTTTTATATCCTATGTTTTATAAACCGACACTAAAGACTAGCCTAAGACTCCTTTCCCACCTCGTCTTAAAGTATTAAATATATTGATGAGCCTTGATATGTATTTCCTGGCTACATTCCATGGTCTCGCTTATGATTTGACTCTGCGGATGGTTCCTCTTTTTTCAACAGGGTAGAATTGCACCCGGCAGTGACGCAGATGTAATTTTATTTGATCCTAATCGAACAAGGAAAATCACTTGTGCCACCAACCATGAGGTAAGAGAAATTGAATAATGGAAATATGTGGGATCATTTGTAACTCTTCATTGAAAATCTGCATAGAAAGATAGCTTATAGGGACACATGCGCTCTCGACATTGTAGTCTCTTTCAATAATACCTTGATACCGTCAAACCTGTATTAGCGGCCACCTCTATAGAGCAGCCATCTGTCTATAAAGGCCACTCTTCATAACCCCAAACTGACACTTTATATAGAAATAAACTTGAATAAAAGGGCCACCTGTCTATAAAGGCCATTTTCTCAGGTTCCAGCGGTGACCGTTGTAGACAGGTTTTATTGTATGTAAAAGCTAATTTAATAGTTATTTTATCAATACTGTCAAACCTCTATTAGTAGTCATCTCTATAGAGCAGCTGTATATTTATAAAGGCCACTCTTTCTAACCCCCAGAATGACACTTTTTATAGAAATCAACCTGGACGGAAAGAACACCTGTGTATAAAGGCCACTCTTTCCAACCCCCAAAATGACACTTTTTATAGAAATCAACCTGGACGGAAAGAACACCTGTTCATAAAGACCATGTTCCGAAGGTCCCGGAAATGACCGTTATAGTTATTTTATCTTGTTTATTTCCCAATGACTCAATGTGCACCCTCCCTCTCTTGTTGTAACTAGTTTGTGTAATGGTGCGAATTCAATCTGAGTTCTTTATTTTTGGAGAGTGTATGATTACAGTAGACATTCTACAAAGCAACTCATATATAGTGGCTCGTAAAATGAAAGACGGTCGTGTTACCAAAATGGCCGGTATACGACGACGTAACGAGGCGTTTTGCGATTGGCGTCCACTACCCAGAAATAATGTCAACACAAGAGCTTTACAAACTCACAGGCGTTCGCCCCGCATCTGTTACACTGCGGCGGCGGCGGCGGCTGGCCCGGTTTGGTCATGCACTCCGGAGGCCTGACGTGCCACTTTCAGTGGGCATCAATAGCCGCCCAACGGAGCCTTTCAGGCGAGGAGGAGCGCTGCGACGCCACTTCAGCAATCAGCTTAATGAGGACTTGGCCGCCGTCGGCCTCAATCTGGGAGACATCAACGAGGCAGCCCAGAATCGGAACTTGCGGAGAGCACTGAGCAGGCAATGAATAATAACGTACCTTGCACTCTCCGGCAAGAATACGTCACTCAACAACGAGGCTCACTCGGCGGCAGATGCATAAGGAAGATTGCTCACGCAGATTAACGAAGGTGCGTCTAGCTCAACGGCAGAGCGTTGGACCGGCAATCCAGAGGTCGTGAGTTCGCCTCCCATGGCGCGCCACTTTTTTATACGTTTGAGCAATCTCGGCTTCCAACATCTATAGTACTTGAATAAAATCGAGGGTCTTTTAAGCAAGCAAGTAATTTTGCTTACAGAATGACCCTCAATTTTACATGTCAATATTTATAACCTATGTATTATTTTGATATGTACTGCTACCTCAATTTTCATGTGTGACTGGCTGATGATGAAAATATACAAAAATGTGCAAGGCACACTTGTTGATATTGTCGTTTAAAACGTCATAACTAACTGACGCTCACAGAAGAGTCGACAAAGCCAAGAAAATTGATAGGAATTAAAACTTGTTATGTAAAAGCATACCAGATCAAACTGCTTTTAATTTGTACAAATTACCACACAATCATTTTTATGTTTACATACTTATAATTCCAGGCTGTTGATCACAATATATTCGAAGGAATGTCATGCCATGGAGTTGTTATCGCAACGATTTGTGCTGGAAAAGTTGTTTACGCCCAGGGCAAGGTAAACTATACAAATTAAAGATGNGGCGAAATCTTTCTTTGTGTTTTTGTACAAGGTCAAGTCTGCTGCTTTCTAAAAGATAGTTACAGTTACAGTCATGTGCTCTTGAAATCTGAAAATAAGTTAACATTAAATTTAAATTTCAGAAAGTAAATTCTAAAAGTTACTAGTTACATCCAAAATAGTTACTAGTTACAGTTATAAGTTACTTTTTCTACATATTAGCTAATTACTTTGAAAAATGGAAAAGTAGCTTTTCAAGCAACTTCTTCCACAAGTAAGTAGTGACTAATAACTAGTTAATATGTAGAAAAAGTAACTTGTAATAGTCAATCCTGTCGCAAACACTATTGCTGTAGTCTTGTCGACCGCATACCTTAAGCAACCACTAGAGACCAATTGAAACGTGGTATCTTAACACAGATTATCTGTCCAACAGGAAAGATATTCATGAATCATAACAAATTAAAGCTGTAAGTATTGCGACAAATGTTTACGCTTCGTTATCACGTTAACAAATTCTTAAAAAAATTGACAACGCATGTTAACCAATAAGTTTTGCGATTCTCAACATTTATATTCCAAATTGTCCCTTACTTGCCTCAGTCGTTTTTAAATTCATAAAGCTATCTGGGAAATATTTATATGTACATAGATTTGTAGCTTTCATGCAATGCTCTTTGCACTTCAAACTAACATGTAAGTGTGATTTATATTGTTGTAGGTCCAAGCTATCAAGGGCTCTGGAAAATTCATCGAGACAAAACCATTTTCTCCTTACGTCTACGACAGGATTCTTAGGAGACAGCAGGTAAGGATTTGAGGCTAACATAATATGGCAGCTGCTACATGGATCGTTTGTTTTTTGCAAGAGTTTGATAGATGCTTCCTACTTTATCAGTAATCTCACAAGAAGTCACGTTACCATAAATACTGAATTATGGAAATATTGAATAATTGACAAATTAGAAGTACTGTACACGACGATGCTAGTTCTATGTGGTAGGAGGGAATATACAGTATAGGGGACGTAGGAAGAGGTAAAATGGAAAAATAGAGTGCAGAAGATCACAGAAAAGCATGAGGCAAGTGGAAACAGAACAAAAATGAGGAAAAAATGCAATGAAAATGTGGGAATGCCATATTTGAAATTAGTTATGGTCTCGCAAATAAACAAGCTAATTTTGCTTACGGGATGACCTTTATCATGTACTGTATTCACTATTTACTTTGTACTTAATTAATTTTCTCTCTTGTATGTTGTTTTACAGTTAATGTGATCAAAATAAATCTATCTATCTATCTAATTCAGCTAGTCCTTCAACGTTACTATTTTAATGAAATGCAGCGTTGCGTTACACAAATCAATCAAATCATTCAAACATCGATTCAACGAAATACTGTAGCTGTGTTGACGTTTTGTAAATCAAATCCTTTTTAATGAAGACGTATTCTGAAATAAGCTGCACGGAATTACTCAACATCAGGGTCGCTTTTAGGACATGCTGGGCTGCTTGTATTAATTGCAGCGGAATGATACTTAATTTATATCTGGAACTTGTAGGTCACGTTATACCATAAAATTGTTTATATATTTCTTCGAAGCTTCAGAAACTTCCTTTGAAAATACCAAAGACTCCTTCTGGAAAAACTCCGGCTCAAGGGACCACGAAATCACCCGTGTCTCCCAAAACCGAAGCCTCTTCTCCAACTCAGCAGTTGAGAGGTCAAGCTGGGATCCAGTACCAAAATGCCAATGCGGGACAATTCAACCAATCATCATTCAAGCTGTCGGGTGAGTCATTGCACGTAAGAGTATTGGGACGCATTCATAGGCCAAGGGACTTTATTCATGGGCCTGCACTAAAGCGTTCTCCGGGACTAAACATATAATCTGAACTAAGTAAAATATGTATATGGGGCTTGAGATTTGGTCCTGGACTACATATATGTATTTGTATAATTCTGAAAAACGTCACGAACAATCGCATTGCAAACAGAATAGTTACGATATATATATATGCTTTAATCCCGCTCTATAAATAAGGCGCAAGGAATAAAGCGTAGTCCAGGACTAAATCTGAAATCCCTTATGCAAGTGTTAAGAATTTAGTCCAGACTAAATGTTTATTACCGGAATGCTTTTAATCCCGTTCCATTAATAAAGGATCGGTCGCATGTAAATATTTCTCATAATGCTTTATAGTTAAGAACGTATTCATGTTAGTTAGATAATCTTACTTTCCTATGATTGCATTCCCAGTGAGTGCAAGACGTCTTTATNTGACGTACCAGCGACGTCCAAACGCCATGAAAGCGTCCATGGGACGTCCTACGACGTCTTGTGATTGCTGGATGAAAGCCCTTCGAAACAATGCAAGCGAACATTGTTGCTCATTCTGTGCTAAAATTAAAACATAATAATACACACGGCTAATTGGTACAAGCTTTATCATTATCATCATCATCATTTATTCTGAATAAACCAATAAGCTTTCAATAGCTTTTTTTCATGGTGCAGATACAAATATGGCATTACAATGTATGGATACAAAAATGTTACTAATATACTTTTTTTATATATATCTTCGTTTGCTATGTTCAGATTCTTGTTCAGTATATTCATCCTTGTTTACAGGCGAACAAGTGGATGACAAAGTGCCAGCTCGAACTTCGCTGAAGCAGAAAGGACAACGTGAAACAGCCTCTCATATCATTCTCGGTTAATGACATCAATGAGACCAAGAAAACATGGACTTCAACTGAATGTCTTTGCAGGGATACCGCGCAAAATGATTGCGCAAGAGTAGCAATAACATCGTAAGAAAGCAATTTAGGTTCCCTTCTACCTGTAAACAAATCTTTGGAATATATTATATACTTGCTACCTTGCGCATGATTTGTTATTTATGTGCCCAAATGTGTTACCGGTTCCAGAAAGTATGATATACAGAGAAGCCTTTTACAGAAGGTGAAGTTATAGCAGGCGTAGTACGTTTTGAGAATCACAAAAAGCCCATAGTTCAGGTCACGAGTTTCAAGCAAGTACAGTACCTAGAGGCGGATGTATCCATCAAAGTCAATAGCTACTTATAAAATCTACAGTTAAAATGCTCAAAACTAAACCTGACTAAGCTATTTACAAATTAAAAATCTCTTCCAATGAAACCCTTGAAGAACGTGACTGAATGCACATTGACGAAGGTCGAGGTCAAGATTCGCAAGTAGTTTTGGATGCTTGAAATGAAGGTAACTGAACAGAACGGTTGCAGAGAGAAATTACATATCACAATGCAATATTATGCACTCCTCTCCTTTTAGAATAAGAAACGGGAAAGGATGCTACAGAACGCGCATTAACAAACTTAGAATCAAGTAAGAGTCATTCGTCACAACCATAACGATCGGAATGTCTAGCTGGCATGTGAAGATTGGGAACGACGTTGAGATTCATGCATTTCGAAGATGGTGTTTGCGGGCAGTATCTTCCAAAACACCTGCCGTGGATCGTGCAGGTCTTGCGCTATCGCTGAGTTCCAACAGGGTTCATCGGTGCGCTAATCATGGATAGGTATTGCTTCAACAGCATAACGCGTCGAAGGACCGTTAATCATGCCTTTCGACATGCGACGACGTACGTCGACGTACGACATGGTTGAAACATGGTTGAAGAAACCCGTTCATGTCCCACTGCAAACCGACAGTTGAAGAAGTCGCACGCATAGTTCTCCTGAAGACGCCGTTGACACTTGAAACGATACCGCCGTTTCAACATCGCTGGAGTCCATGTTTCCTTCGCTATCTTCGTCGCTGGACGCCATCTTTCTATGAGGGAGCACACGTAAACAATAGAGGCGGCGCTGATTGGTTGAAGAATCACGAGGAATTTTTTAACCTCTAGAGTTGTCTCGAAAGGCTAAAATCCCTCAACTACGGCTCTTGATTTTCTGATGCCTTTCTCGTGTCTCCTAACCTGCCTCTCATGGTGATATCAGGCCATGTCACATATAAAACCGTGTGATAACTGTTCACTAGTTGGTTGATGCTGGAATAACTACTTCCCTTCTAGCCAAAACAGCTTCATGGCGCCTGGCACCTGCGATTTGAATGGAATGGCATGGATGGGGTTTAACGGCGAATGCACATTGACGAAGGCCGAGGTGAAAATTCGCAAGTAGTATTGGATGCGTGAAATGAAGGTAACTGAACAATCGCAGCTTCTGCAAAGCATAATCTAACTATTACCACTGTATGGCACGGTTACTTGTTAACAGGTTTGCAGTGTGTTTGCATTCTCGTTATGTGAGCCAGTAAACGTCACGCAATATCAACTGAGGCACCATTGGAAATCTGTAGATCTATACTTGAAACAGATCACAGTCTACAGGGAATGTATTATAAGAGGGAATCTGGGAAACGTGGATCAGTAATATCATTTTGGGCATCGATTCTTATTGTATTTTGTGCCTTTGTACTGTTGTATATTTGTTTTTCTTATCAACAAATGATGCATATGAATGAAACGGGAGAGCAAGGATTAAAAGTAACGAATCGATAGGAGTATCATGTAATGCTTCACTGGATGTATACAGCAGCGACTTTCAAACTTGTGTTCAAATTCACTTTTTAAATTGACCATCTGTATCAAGAGGGCATCTGTCTACTTCGTCCACCTGTTTGGAGAACCTATTATAAAATTATTCTTAAAAACTAAAATTGCAATCATGCTGCTCACCAAAAGTACCACGGACACTGATAGCATTTCCTCGTTGGATGGCAATGCTCAATCTTTCAAAAAATGACACTTAAATTTATTCTCATCGCATGTCTTGTTGAGAATGGACCCAACCTCGTTAAGGAAGTGTGCTAGTCTCTTATTCAAGTAAAGTCTCTTTTCCATGTAGCCTCTATTTCATGTACATTTACCTATAAGCCAATGTCGCATTCAATAATTAAGATTAGCTCTCAGCTTAACTGAATCACTTGCACCGCAACTTTTCTCTATTGCTGTCTCGTTCGAGTCGAATTAATTGTAAGGTTGTTCGTAATGGAGTCTAACCCCAACACCTCCACAAATGGTGACCCCACTGCTTCAAATAACGCTACCATAAACATGGAGAGCTCTACCGCCGACGTTATGAAAATCTAGCAAGCGATCAAACTGCCGCCGTTCTTAAGACTTCACATCTTGTTCTGGTTCCAGCAGCTTGACTGCATATTCGATCTGCGTCGTATCACTACGGAACGGACTCGCTTCCTACACGTAGTTCCCGAATTATCTAGCGATGGGTTGGACGATGTAGGTGTCCGACAAGGCAGCATCCTTATATGGTCGCCAAAGAAAATTTCGACTCAAGATTAGACTTTATTTTCAACTCAACTTTATTTTCGACTCAAGATTATATTTTACAATGTATCAATATGTGTTAAATTTACAAATTAAGTGTTTCTTGTTTAAGCATAATTTAGATATTTCTATAACTTAGGTATTTACTGTTTCTCAACTCCACTTAACTGAAAATTGGAAAGCTGAACAGGTTTTAGAGGATTCTACTGTCTGGAACGATAACTGTATTTCCTTACTTCTTTCCATCTTTAGATGATAATTTTCTTTCACGTTAGTACGCCTATATGTGTGATTCTTTCAATGCAGACAAGTAAAGATAGCAACAGGTATATATTCATTCGCATTTAATACCTCGGACAAAAATCAGAATTAAGAAGCAAGCACAGTGTAAATTCAGCTATTTCAAACCAAAGAAACGTCATATTCCGGATTTTGAAGAGAATGGTATGGAAGCATTATCATTGAGCGTTGTCAATCGCCAAGAACGTCTTCTGAAGAAGGCGGCAACAGCGTCACGAGCGCAGATGTAGCAACAGTGTCTGGTACACCTCAGACGAAAGGAAAACGAAAGGGCAAACATAGTCAGGCGAAAGATCCTCCTCCGAAAAAGAAGAAGTTTGCCTTCATTGATTACATGGCGTTGGACCACCATTTTGAAATGTCGAGCGAAACATGAGCTGCTTATTTCCCAATACGAGACCGGGCTAAACAATGCAACGTGGACTCAAGAACAAGGGAATCATCCCCCTCGCTTTTTGTGGCAGATATACCACATGAATGTGATAATTTTGATACCATATACTGAGCATGAATCTATACAAAAAATCCTTTCCATTAACAGCATCATATTTTGTTGATAGAATTCAAACCAAGCACCTGCAATGCTGTAACTTTCGATTTGGAACCGTTGGACGCAGTGACGATACTTTGCGACATAGATAGCTTAATCTTGCAGCAACACTGCAAACATAAGAAATAACTACATAAAAATAATCACAATAACTACGCTATTTCGTAATCAAAGAAAAGGAAAGACTTGTCAAACAGGAACAGAATAGAGCAGGAATACTAGCCAGACTCTTGACGAGAACCAGTAACGTAACACAAAAACAATATCCACAACAGCGCGCAGCAACGGAGCAAGCAAACAAACAAGAGGCATGCACGTCATGATGAAGCAGGACAGTTTATTGCCCACTTGGCATCCCTTCTTCATTTTCCTGGTCCTTAATTAAATCATCAGTGAATTTGAACAGTTAAAGGTCCAGTAATGAAAGCGAGAGAGGAAAGAAAGTCATTTGACTAACAATCTGCGGTATTATTTGATGACGAAAGCATTTGCTATTGTCTAATTTTCCTGCTTTGATTGTTCAAGATAAGAACCAGTCGAGATCTGAATGGTCATCCGGATAGTATTTCCTTTGGAAAACAATGTTCCTGTTTGGGAAACCTTAGGCCTAGGTCAAACGTCGCGCAGATTTGTGTCGTGCCGCTCTTCCTGTGGCTCGACTGCAGCGCGA
>OFHS01002057.1:0-23294 GCA_900245855.1 Calvadosia cruxmelitensis
TGATCTGTCCATTTCTTGATTATTCAGTTGCAGCTTGCAGAATCCAGCTCTCTGGCTTCCCTGAACCTGAATACATACTTGCCAGGGTGCTGTTACAGAGCTTCTGGAGGCTCCAAGTTTGAAAATTTTTTCCGGGGGGGCATGCNCCTGAATACATACTTGCCAGGGTGCTGTTACAGAGCTTCTGGAGGCTCCAAGTTTGAAAATTTTTTCAGGGGGGGCATGCCCCCGGACCCCCCTAGTGGGCGGGGCTTCGCCCCTTCCTCAGTCTGAGCACCCCTCAGATTTTAGGCTGGATCCGCCCCTGGCCAAGAGAAGCAATCGAAAAGTTATATACGCCATCAGTCAGGATTGTTTTACCGCCCAAAAGGTTTCGTGTTTATGAAATTCTGTGCCGTGCCACAGATGGTGCTGTACAGCTAATTAATCCGTTAGAAGGGAATCCTCAGAGAGCGGTCTTACCAACCAATTTCTGTAATTATTCCTACTTGTTGCTGAACCTCATCTTGCTTGCAAGGAATCACAATAATCCATGCTTAATCAAGCAATTTCAGCTATAACATAATTATTCTATTTTGCTAACCCGGCCAAGCAATTACTTGTAATTATTATAATTATTAATTATTTTAATTGAAATTTCCACATCGCTCCCTTTTGGGGAACTCAGTCAGCTGCTGCCTGCGTCTGCTGCTTACGACCAGAGCCTGGGTACTTGTATATCATTGGCGCGAAATTCGAGCCAAGACTTGCACCATGAATAATTAGAAACACAAAGCTCTTACCTTTGCTTCTTCTTAAACAACTCCATTATGTAACCATGGCTGACGGAAAGAATTAATCACATTCAGCTTTCAAGAGGCAAAATGTTTGGTCGTTGCAAAATCGACCCAAATGAACTGCTGTATTCAGACAGGTGAATATTATGATGCGAAACAGGTTGCCTGTGGTGACTAGTTTAATTTTATACCCATACTAAAGATATACAGCATCCGACCGGCGAATTTGTAGCTCTTTTTCCTGCAGACTTACTGTATTCATTTGTTCCTTGGGCACTGTTTGTATGCATACGCTTTCACTGCATTGTGGCTTACACTAATGATCTGGATGCAATACTGTCAAGATGTCCCAAGCAATTACTTAGCAAGGTCACACACCTCGTTAATAATCCATCTGTTTTCTTAAATTCGCAGGGAAGAAGAAAGTTGCAGTTTGCAAGGCAGTCAATTGTTGTATGACTCTCAGCTATCACAGTCAGGCCTGCATGAAACAGGCGGCTCGCAGTCAAGGTACCAGCCAAGCCTGCGACGAACCCAATCCTCTTGTGGCTCTGATTACTGGTCACAGTCAAGTGCCGTCTGCAGTGATGCTAACGAGGTAAGGTAACAATAATAACAATAATAGCAATAATAGCAATAATAATAATAATGGCTTTCATTACAGTACTTCCGCTGTGTGGCTCTTCGCCTGTAAAATACGTAGCAAAAAACTGCGGACTTAGACTGGGTAAAAATGCAAATTATATTATACAAATATGCCGTCATATGCGACTAAGACTAGTACTAGACATAACTAGTTTAAGCTAAGAAGGTACAGTTTGGCCTTCGTGCAGAATTCCTTAAAACAGTTTATGTAACGTAAATTGCAGGGCAGGGGTTAAAAAGTTTGGTAGCGAGGCCTTAAAAGTCCCGGTTTCCATTGGAACTTCGAGTGAAACGGCAGAGGCTGATCTTAGCTCGTACGAGTTTATTTCATGCACTTTGAGATTAAGGTATACTGAGGCCATTTGCTGCTATATAATGCTTTGAGCACGGGTTTTATAATGAAGTTTCTCCTTCCGTTGGTCGTCAATGCAATCGTCTTCGCTTGCGTCTTCAATTTCACTCAGGAACAGATACGTCTCAAGGCATACAAAAAGTTTGCAGTGAAAACGTCAATGACCATGCAAGATATGCGGAAACAAGGGAAGAAGTCTGAAAATGTTTCATATCGGGAAATGGTTCAAGATTGCGAGACAAAGTCTGCAGAGCAAAATCAGAAGTAAGTTGAGCACTGACTTTAATAATTTACACTTCCCTCGATCACTCAGTCCTGGCAAATCGATCTCATTTCGCTGTATTCATTTACATAACTGTTACCACGTTGCAGGCATTTACTGGATGTGTTCATCGACCTGCTCAAAGAACATTGCAGTGAGGTAAAAACAGCGATAATCCTCATTGAATATTCGATCCTGATCGATGCTATTACAGAATTTATTGTTCATATGATGTGTCAACAGACAAAGAATCCAACTCACACTTCACTCCACTCTGTCGTAGTATTCGATAGTTTCTATTTCCCTGCGAGCTATGTCGATAGCAAAATTGCAAGAAATACTCATCAGACTGGGTCGAATTTTGATATTGTTTTCCGTAGGTTAAGTTTCTTCTGCAATCAGTCAAGGAAGAGATCATTTCCGACATCAAACAACAAAATAAAGAAGTTCTGAACGTAGCAGAAACTGTTCAATATATCACAGAACAAGGTGATGATGCTGTCAATCACCATCGTGGATGTATCTCGCAGCACAAACCATTTCTGTGGAATCGAAGCTATTGGTTGAACTTCATATTTTTTAATTGTTCTACAGGTCACGACAAGGTCAGCAAAGAACTCTGTTCAGTCAAGGATATGCTAAGTAATCAAAAGGAGGCCGATCTCACATGGGTAAGAGGATTGATCATTGGATTGAATAATCTTTAGGCCAAAGGACTAGTCAACCATCTGCTCTCATTCTTTCATCATACAGCTGTATTTAATCATAATTTGCTACAGTATGCTGTATGTATAGTATTGTATACATATAGCATGTACATATATACTACGGTGCTGTGCACGGAGGAACTGACGAATCGAACTTTGACATTTTCTTACCTTATAATCAGCCAAGAGCAATTCAGGTGCATTTTCGGATAAATAGGTAATTCATGCTTGGATTGTAGTATTTTATATATATTTTTATAGCCCGAGAAAGTGTTGAGGTTGACAAGTATGATAGACATGAGTACGGTTAAATGACCTTAGTCAAGTATAATATTGCAATCCAGCACCTTGTCGATGTGGGTGGACTGTGTTATTTGGTTGAGTGCTACTTATTGATGTCTCCGCAGCGGAAGAGCGAAATTGAAGAGCAGAATGCGATCATTCAATGTTTAGAGACGCAGGCACAAGTGGCACAAGATCACCGCGAGAAAGAGATCAAAGAATCAGAAGAGAGGCTCAGAGCAGCTTTAGAAATGGATCGCGAGAAGTTGTTATCCACATTAAGAACTGACTTTGATGCTGTCAAGTATTTAGATAGCGATTTACTAACAACGCTGAAGGACGTCCAATGCAAGATGACTGTACTGCATCATGATCATCGCTCTAATGCTATTCTTGATAATAAACAGCAGAAAGGCGTGGCTACTCAAACGGAATCTCCGATCAGGGAAGACCACCTCCCGGGGGGGCGTCTTACACAGCCTGTGATGCAAATTGAAGGTAAGGAATAGATCGGAGAGTGAGTTCTGCTTATTATCTATGTGTCCGCATGCAGTGTTTGTGCATGGATTGGTTAAGTCTCCTGTTTAAATGTTTTAAGGTTTAAACAAAGCCAGCGGTGTGTTCGACTCGATGGCTGCTGCAGCGAAGAGACCCGGGCAAGTTCCTCTCGCTGTCTTCCAGCCGACCGGTGAGTCATACGGACAATCGTAGACGGACGGCCTCCAAGGCACATTTGGGATTGCGCGAGGCAAAATGTGAGCTGTGATTCGGCGTATATACCATGTCTTTATAGAATGCAGCTCAAGCAATGATCGTTTTGACTTGCACAAGATCCCCAGCAGCGGCTTCGCACGGTCCGGCAGTTGCCAATTGGAAATCGCCGATACTGACAGTGACGAGTCTGACGTGGGAATGAGTTGGCTAGCCATTGACAGTAGGAGTGTCGACAAGCACTTCGACGTCAGACCTGACACCAGCGAACGGACAGTCATCCAGACGCGTATCACATCATATGGCAAGGTCAAGAAGTACGCCAGAGATGAAAACGTACCATTCTACAAGTCTAGGAGTCATACTAAAGACAAAGTCAAGACGAATACAAAGAAGGTAGCACACAGCTGATCAATCGTTCGCTTCACATAGGCGAATAATTAAAAACGCTCATGTAACTGTTAGCGGTCCAAATCCAAACGGAAGTATGAAAATCCTGAATCCTACAGTGGCTCCTCATCCGAACTGTCTGAAGATATAGATAGTGACTCAGAAATCAGAATCCAGTCTAACCCAGTCGGAGCTGCTCAGATGGACTTCACTTTATTTGATACTAGTGAACATGGAGCAAAATCTGCAAGCGGGCAAGACAATTTGCGAATGTGGGTGTCGATTGTGCTTATATTAAATGTCTGTGATTGCTAATCTGATGGAATGTTTGCAGGCGAGCGCCAATATAGAAAGCAGAAGGGTATTGGCTCAACAAAGGAAACAATACGCGGAGAGGATCTTCGAGTTTCAAGGTGTGGCATTTACAGAGTTAGTTGTTGCTTTGATTGAAGTTTATCAACCAATCAATCTCTAGAGTCACCAATAGATCTCTTTTGTTTTGTCCATGGGTCTCGTGTTCTGTATAAGTTTTGTTTTCAACCACGCAGATGACGCTGAACTGAAGCAGGTTACAACCGCCCTCCGACGGAAGCATCTGGATCACAGAAGGAGATAGCGCCGTTATCAGTCAGCGTTGTATGCAAAGGCTAATACGTCAGTTTACACAATCATCAACTGGCGTGCACGTTAGTGTTCATCGAATAATATAGCGAGTAATAATTAAATGAAATGCTCTACAAGTTGCCAATCAATGGTGTGCTGCGTTTGCATCTTCTAATTTCGTCAAAAGAAAAGCTAAGGCTCATTATTGCAGTCATCTGTCGGCTAGAATATTGGCACCTATTTCTTGTAATTGGTGCTGCAAGCCTTTCAATCCTTGGCTTCGTCTCGAGGGGCATGTGCTGCACATCTTCGCCGCAGCAGTAGCGGTAAGGACGGGTTGAGAAGGATTATCCTATTTACACAAAGCGGCGCTGTACTCAGCAAGGCAATGCTGATAAGATGGGTAATCTCGATTCTTCCCTTCCCTTGCGATAGCTAATTGGCTTATTGCTTGAAACGGGTGACATGGCCACAACGAAACCCAAATCATTTGAGGACACCCTGTTGCTTCAGTTGCAAGGCATCCCACGAGCTCATCTACAAGCATGCACTATGGCATAATTATAGACGGCTGCTTTGGAAGGAATGATCTGCCAGGCCCATCGGGACGCGCCTCTGTTATTTCCACCGAGCAACGGCATTCCGCTTCATCAACTGCGCGCCTTGCGTAGCGACAAGCACGCAGATCGAACAAGAGGAATCGTCTTCGCGCCACGCTCAATGGCTGTTGAGTAGAGCCACCGCACAACTGAATATTTGGTGACGCTGGCCTTGTGTGTTGATTGACTATTCGGAGCAGCATTATGACTATTTGAAGGAGCGTCGTAGTCAAGACAACCTGCTTTGGTTGGCTTTACATTGGAAAGCAAGTGACTGGCAGGCAGTGCAAACGACAGGTTTTCGCGAGGACATGTTCGAGGCGTTAAATGGCTTTCTCGACCGACACTACCGCTTGGGTATCGGCGAACTCCGGCCGAGATGCGACGTAGATCTCGTTGGAGACACCCTGATGGCGGAACTCGACACGCAGATTCGCGATGCTGCCGAACGAGAACGGAGAGCGAAGCGCAACGCCTACCACTCTGGCAGCAGCTCAGTGCCCGATTACTCGTGGCTGATTTCCAGCCGAGAGGACGCTTACCGACTGCCAGCGATGCGTCGCTTTGAGATCGAATCACTTTGCCGTGAGATTCGACAAGAACACGTCTCGCAAGTCATTGGCGAATTTCGACAACATCTCACGGGCTCAACAAGCATCGCAGATACGATCGACTGTTTTATACGGGTGTTGCGCAAACACATTGACATTAACAAACAAACGAAGCAGATTGACACGAAGTTGTCCATGTTGAAGCGAATTTCATCAACATCACGTGTCGATCGAATGCCGTCGGAATTAAGGCAAATCGAAAGGAGGGCGAGCTTTCCGTCGCTGCGGCAAATGCGCTCGTCACGAATCACGCCGATTAACGGCGAAATGGTTGCAACATCGAGCGGTGGACAAGGCACGAGTCACAACGTCGTCATCACGTGAAGTGCCGGCGATTAAACGCGAGCGGCAAGTCTTTATCCGTCCAGCTATCCACGGCAAGAGTGTGAATATCTCAATGCAACAACAAGACAGGTTGTTATCAATCGCAGGCGGAGCATTGATTAGGCCCACAGACGACTCCGCGTCCGCACTGTGACTGAGTCAACTTTCCCATGGTTAAGCTTCTGGCGAGTGATGGGAGCCGCGCGGTGTTCGTGGACTGCGGCCGCATGTCGATTCGAGCACCATCGGCTGAATGATAATGATCGCACGGCTGGCCGATGGAACACAGCAGCCGAAACGGTACCATCATTGCCAATGTGTCGTCCATCGGTCCTGGTAACACAACAATGCCGCAACACTGTCACGCGGGGAACAGCAGAAACAACAATGGCCGTTGGTCTGTTTATATTTATTACCACTAATAATAATAATAACTAGCATTAGCGTAGTATATTCAGTGACACACCGAGGGGTGAAAAAGCAGGAGTGATCGATCGACGGGTCTCAGACTTTTACTAAATAAATCAAAGATAACACGACAAACGGGCCACGGCGTGTGGTCGCGTGGGACAGGTGCAGAGGGCAGGCACACGGCCCCACCTGCCTCGTTCAGCCAGCCATCATCTGTTGACGTGGTGGCATTTGTCTGTGGTGCAACAGAGTAGGTTCGTGATCGACGAGGCATCTTGCAAAATTACTAAAGGTCACACGTCTTCGTCAGGGTTTTTGCTCGGCGGCGTATAACTTCGTCCAGGCCCTCGCTAGAAAGAATCAAAAGAGAACAATGTAGCACATTCCACTCCGAGCGACGAGACAAATAGGTCACTGCTCGTGCATTGGCATTCTGCTTACCTGTTTCCAGTGCCTGACTTTCGTTCGCTCTCCACTGCTCAGCGACATCGTTTGCAAGCGGATCATAGGGGTTGGGAGCACTTAGCAAGGCCTGGATTGATAACAACACAGTGCGGATCTGCAGCGCAGGGCTCCACTTGTCTGGCAAAAGAAAACAGTCATAGTAGCACCAACAGATACTATTGCCACAGCAGCAGCAGCAGTGGCCTGGCACTGTCCAAATCATCATCCCGTGAACTTGTGAAAACAGAATGACTATTAAGCCTCGCTTGCATACGCTATTATTGCAACGACCACTCCGTCTCATCTGTTCAGTGACATCACTCAAGGGCACCCTCCCTCCTGTTCATTTGGGAATCATTCAGCTCAACACGATGGCAATGGCTATTCACATGAATGGATTACGGCCAGTCAACACAAAGTGACAATGAAATTCATGTATCAAACAGAAAGATCTACGAAACAAAGAAAGACTGATAACCTAGTCTCACCTTTGAGAATATCTAGACATATTCTCCCCAGTTTGTCAATATTTGGGTGGTATATCTTTGTCGTGAAGCGTACTTTAGGAGGGGCCATTGGGTATTCTTCAGGTAAGAACAATTCCAACTTGAAATGACCCCCTTCAAATGGTGTCTACATCAATTATAATCACAACACAATTGTCAGCACAGAGCTACAGAAGCGGACATAATCTGTAACGGATAGTCCAAAACAAGTGTTGGATGATTACTCACCTCTGTGGGTCCTAAAATCAGAACACGAAAGTAGCGTGCATTGTGCTCATCTGCATACGCCTGAATCCCTGCCACAGGCTCAGAAAGCAGACGCTGCGTTTCCTGATGAGAAGGAAAATAAATAAACTGAGCAACACTGGCCTGTCAATAGCAATCTGCTTCCATCAAATCTAATGCCAATTGACATGAAGCATTGGCCGATGTCAGGTTACAATGCACCATGTATAGAATGAGGCAGCCGCGCAACCAACGCAGTGCATCAATCGACCAGAAATGAATTTTCTAGAATTTCAACAAGAAAAAGAACCACAAGCTACTGAAGCCCACTTCCAATCGCAACTTGAATAATAGAAAGCAGCTTCCTTGTCATGAAGCACTAGTCCATAACTGATTCACATTAGAATAGGCCTTGAGATGGCAACAAACAACCACATAGGTCATATGGGTTTAATACGATGAAAAAAGAATCGATATTCAATGGCAATGATGGAATACAAATATGCCACTAGTGATAAATATATTTCATTCCATTCGGAATAGATAATGATACATCATTCTATAATAATTACAATAACATGTTTTTCTTCAATTGATTGATCTAACTAACAAGGTGTTTTCGATTGATTAATTTTAGTATTGCAAACAGGCACTAATATGTTTCTTTCTTTTTCTTTTCTTTTTTTTTAAACTGATTTCTTCGTTTTCTTCTACATAGAAAAAAAAGTCGATACATTTGTGCAGTGCAAAATGTGGTAGTGATAATTCGCACTTTCACCACATTCTCTACACACACAGCCGTCTCTTGCTTCGTGATAGCTCTTATCAGTACATAACAAATGGTGAAAACCGTGAATAGACAATCTGGAAAAGTAATGCCGTTTTAACTGGTTTGCCTGCATCCAACCAGTGGAATTCAGTGCAGGGGCGTCTAAATAATCCGCAGCCAGCAGTTTCCTTCTCTTAATTGTTCTCTCCTCTAGCACAGCTGACAGAGATTCATCGTTGAAATTGCACTTGCCATTTAGGTCTTCAACGAAAGATGGACAGCGAGAGAACAGGAATCTAAGTATGTTTGATGCAGATATTGATACGCCAATGACTCTTTTCAAGTAGTAGCCTTAAGTAGTAGTCTTTTCAAATATGCCACTACGAATAGGAATGTGGAACTAAGAAGACAAGATGGATGGTGCCTGCTCATGGGAACAAACTGTAATGTAAGATAAGCATGAGAGCAGTCATAGCTTCAAAAATCAGACTTCGATTCTTTAATCACAAATGAATGGGGTGAATAGAAACACGGTGAAATGGAATTGTCTACATCTGCTTCATCTTCAGAGATGCAATTTTTGAATTAAAGGAAGGATGCATGTATTGGTAACTTCAAAATGTTTCACAAAGTCCACAGCATGATTCTCTCCACGAAATGTTTTTAGGACGGTCTCTGGATGATAGAGGTAAAGGTTGTCTTGACGTGATATCATTGTCGATTTTGAATTAGATATTGCACTTCTTGTTTTTCTTTTCTCAAATAAACAGCGAAACTTTTCAAATGTATCTAAGATGACCAATGTTGTAAAAAGAGGCTGTCAATCAGTAAAACCAATTGTTTTCGGATGAATCAGTTCATCACTCATGAGAAAAGCTACAGCATTGCTTTGCTTGCTGGATTGACCATCTGCAAGTTGAGTTGCGTCTTGTTCACAGTGAAGCTCATCACTTCAAGGTTGTGAAGGTATCTATTTATTGAAATCATCTAGTCTTAGCTTGGTTCTTCAAGAAATTGAAAGAACTGGCTGTTCCGAAACGATATGTCCACATATATTTTAATAAATATGAAATTTAGATGACATAGCAAGCAAACATTAATGTCATAAACAAGCAATGTACAACGCATCATTTAATTAATCAAAACAAGTATCAGTGTGCCACTTGCAAATATTAAAACTAACAAGACAAGCATCCATGCTGGGACAGTTTTTATTTCCTTGGAAGCAAATTGCAATCGCAAATTGTTAGATTGAAACAAGTAAAAAAAACTCTAATTTTCACAAGATGGACTGGACTCATTCCTTTACTTTGTAATTACTTCAAAAAACATTACATTTCACAGAAAGTAAATCAATTACCTCCAAAATCCCTCAAACGTAACTAATTACAGTTGTAACAAGTACAGTAAACTCCACAAACAACGGAATGCTGGGGACTGCTTTGACAAGACAAAGACCTGTAACGTTCTTTGTAGCTAGCCTTTGTTTTAGTACAAAGAAAGCTCTTAAAAAGGATATATGAGTCACAAATAGGAATGAAATCAATGTGAGCTTCTTTAACTGTCATTCAAAGGAAACAGAACACTGACACTCAATGCTAACAAGTGAAAACCCACATTTATTGAATCAATATTGTGGAAAATGATCTGGAAGTGCTCAAATACAGATATTGGCAAAGGAATGTCGGTTTGGAAGCTGGGACCAAAATGTGCACCGACATTACAAAACACTTTTTATGGTGATACCGGTATTTATGGGTATAATTATTTAAAAAAACACAGACCATAAAACTATTGGGACAGCAAATAATATCACTGCTGTAACTTGTTGGTGAAATAGTGATAATGCGAATAGTGCTGCTGGTGGAGTTGACGTACTCATAACTTTGGTTAACTAGCATTTAGCTATCTATTGTCAACTGTCAATCATTAAACCTCATAACAGAGGTAACACTATTGAAACCTTATTGGAAAGTTCATTTTTGCATATTGAAGATTACACCAGAACAGGGATTGCTGCTCCAAAACCTACGCCACAGCAAAAACTGCGACGTTAACAGTGTTTAGCATCAAAATCTTCATATGTCTACGGCTTCGGCCAATCCAAAGATTTTTGGTGTAACTTAGGTCCAGGTCAAACAGGCGGATTTCAGGCGAATCGAATACAATTCTCAATTAAATTTGCCCTGAGTTCGCTGGTAATTCGCTGTTTGAGGCGAATTATATTCGACAAACCCATTTTACCCGGTTCATTTTCATCCGCCTGAAGGGCGCCTTCGCGTCAAAGGGCGAATCACAAGCAAATTGAATGCGGCAGGGCTATCCCTCTCTGTATTTATTATTATCAATCTGGCTGTAGGACAATAGCAAACCGGGGGTAATTGCTTCTTGCAATGTTGTAACCAGGGTAACGACGTTGAGGCAGACAGATTCTTGCCATGAGATTGAAGGTGTTTGCTGGTGATCAATCGAAGATTCTCAAACACAACATTTTCTTTAAGGAAACTCAACACAAGCCATAACAAAATTGTTTTCAAGAAATCACTTTTGACGGCAACAATCAACATTGATCCGTTTCTACTTCTGTTTTTCCTCTCATTAGTCACATGTTCACTGTTCATATTTGTTCATACTGGTCTGCAAAACCAGACGTGCTGGAAAACGAGAAGCAAGGAGAAATCCAGCTGTGATTGATGTAAAAACACCACAACTGACTTGTATCCGCCTGTTTGATGCAAAAGAGAATTGAGTTCGCTCTTGGAGCGGATTTAATTGAATTGTATTCGATTCGCCTGAAATCCGCCTGTTTAACCTGGGCCTTAGAAAACTTTCCAGTATGGTATTGCTAATGCCGTCTAAATGTGTACAGGCAGGAAGGCCTTCAGAATACTGGATTTAACAACTGGAGACAAGAAGAATGCATCACTGCAGGCCTATTATATAATCGAGGTAAGACATGGATTGTGCATATGAACACATTCACAGTTCCACACTGTGCATTTTCCAATATTCCTTGTGGCTCCGCCCAGAGACATTCAAAACAGAAAGTTCGTAAAAGACGTTTTTGTAAAAACCCTGAGTTATAAATGATTTCTTTGATATTAGGGGACATCTGTAAAATGTCCTTGCAAAGCAGCTACAAGCCACGATCAGATACATCTTTCAGATGACACAGCTACTCTGTGCCTTCACAAATCAACTTCGCTGTCGAGTTACACCAGCTCATTCCACAGGTCCCCCACAAGGCCCCAACGACTACAGCATAGCAACGATCAGCGAGGCAGATCCGAAGAGTAGAAGAACGAAAGTATTAACCACTCACAACCACTAAATTCTGCATGATTAATCACTATTACAAAGGATTTGCTGATTAACAACTCGAGCTTCGGAGAAAGGGGAATCAGTTTCTGATACAGTAGCCTAGCTACTGTCAAACAACTTCCACGATTTCATGAAAGCGAGCAACAATCAACCAGGGCACCAGCGACACGCAGTTGTCCGCCAACGAGACTGCAACATACTGGATGACCATCCCGCGTGGTCGATAAAACGGAATAAATCGACCATTTGTTTAACGGAATCCAAATAAAGCTCGATAGGCCTATTGATGTTACAAAACACAACAAGTATGTTGGCACATCAAGCAGAAATTCACCACTGCGGCAAGAAGAACTGTCTTCAAGTACAACGCAACGATACCTTCAATATCCTACGAGGTAGTCCGTCCGACATGGCTAAGAGACAGAAGACGAATCAGGGACAGCAACGTACAGTAAATCCAACACCAGCGAGTCACTTTCGATCAGATGCCAGCTTCTCACAGGTCGAAATCTCAGTTCTTTTTCGCCGGGACAAATCATCAGGCGCAAGTGTTCATGGGCGACGACAAGGCGCCTGGGGCGAGCGACAGTCGTGACGATGCAGTTGCGATGGAGGAATTACGTCATCATTACTACGCAAGACTGCGCGAAATCATCTTATCTTTAGTTACAATCATAATAACAAGCAAACAACAGTGAATGTGACGTATTCACTCTTTAGCAGCCAAGGTAAATTCCCTCTTGTGATATGCCACAATGACAAACATTCATCAATTATTGTGACATTGGTTAGTTTGTCTGTTGGTAGTGAGTCATGGTAATGGTGCTGCAGTATGTCTGTTGCATGTAACCGTAAACTGTATAAATCAATTGGTCAACGTTGTACTCGCAAGAGGAAGAACGGGTTGTCCCCATGAACAACACCGTCCATAATATAATAAATTAGATAGTTCTATCATGCTTCTAGGCTCAGTCCTGTTAATTATATATTGGGCAGCATGCCGTTTAGCTTCAAACGGACATCATTCATTCCAAGTTGGTTGGCTGTATAGTGATCAGCATGATGCAAGCAGTAGTAGCGAAGAGAGTTATCGACGTTGATTTTGACATTTCGAAAATATCCATCCCAGCCAAAAGTGACATCCAGAGAACGTGCTCCCTCCCCATCCAAATTGCCATAATTATATGTGATTGACGATAGACCGTCGGGGCGGTTGCCACCATCTCTACAAAGGTTGAGCGGCTCCGTTACAGGAGTATTTGTCTATATTGTTTGTGGCAAACTGATTGCAGATGACTTGGAAAATAAACGAAAAGAGATGTTATAGGACAGCGTACTCAATCTCTCGGAGGTACTGCAGAGAGGCGATGTACATGATTCCGGAATGGCAATTCTCATGAATTCTGACGTGCAATCTGAGCAGCAGCTCAAAAGATCCACTAGGACCACTTTAGAGATTCAATTCTCGTTTTCAGCGTATCAGTCAATGTGAACTTGTGCACCACTTATATCCAATATTGTGTGTATTAATGTGTGTGTATCTGTAAGTAAAAGAAGTAATAATACTGTCGCTTAGTTATCGTGTGTATAATATATGAGTCATGCGAGGCTGCTCTTCTGGTGATGCTGAACACAGAAGATGGCGCAATGAATTGTTCATTTTGTACATCTTGTCTTTAGGCCTACTAGGAAATGTCTAATATGACTTTCGGAACTTGCGAGCCGGCCACAAAGTGCCCCCTTCCAGTGCAACAGACTATTTGAAGCTAGCTAGTCAACTGCGTTGATACTGTCATCGACTGCATGTGACATCCTCGATACTGGAAGACATGGTGAAAATCACCTTCGACACAGTCTACTTCGCTTGGTAATCAGTCCTCTCAATGTTTGCGAGCGGAGGACTCGATTTCAGCTTCCGTTTTCCAAACTAGACCTAAGTTTATTGTACTATCTCGATTAAAATTTCATATTGTAGTCACAACAGCGGAAGATATCAGCGAACCTCAGCTTTACGCTGATTACCAGATGGGTATAAACCATTTTCTAGAAATTCTGTTCCGGGATGCGTTAGAGGAGTGTCCTAGCCCCTAAGCCCCATCCAAGGCCCCATCATTCTTACTGTACAGTAATAATATTTCTTTGTAGTTTGAGGTAGTCATGGTGAGTGGTGTTTTTATACTACTGAGTAAGTAACTGATACAACATTATTTCAATTTCTAGCGACGGCCAAAGCTTCATCACTCTCACTTGTAAGTTGTATGTTAGTATTCTTGTAGGTGAGACCAGACATACAAGACAACAAACCAACAGCGCATGCGGGGCTTGATGAGATGGCAATGCAACACTCCGTCCTTCGATCAAATCAAAACGGGGAACGCGATATAAAGTAGTTTCACTAGTTTGTCTGATTGTCTGTAGGCCTGCACAGGTATGTGACAGGTAATACAGTAATACACGATCCACATTCACAGCAACGATTCTTTTACGCAACATGGGAATGAGATAAATGCCAAGGTGCAATACGAGACCAAATAATAACGACGTCTTTGGATTGAAGCTTGATGCTTGATTAAGGACTTGAGCCTTGAGGTGGTTTCGGTTTCTTCTTCTGGCTGCTGTATTGGCGTTTTGTAAGATCATAATCATATGGTGCTTACTTGCTGCTGAAGCACATAATTTACGCATCAGTCGGCTAATTTGGTCGATTGGCTTAGTTCTCGTGTCCTATTGCCAGCCCACCCTGCCTGCCATGAAGATTGCCATCAAAATTCTGAATGGAGAAGATCTCAACATAGAGGTGAGCTCTGTGCTGCTATCGTAAATGCATTAATTGAAACCATAGATGTATCTTACTGTGTGTTCACCTCATTGGACCCTCGCCTGATTTGGAAGTGCTTTCTACTTCTGCGGTTCAAAGAAAGGTCCAACTTTGAACTTAGGTATATAGGTTCAGATCAGAAGGTCTATTTGAACTTGATTTCTATTCTGATCGATCTATTCAGTACGCAGAGTTACAGAGCACAGGGCCTGTAAAATAAAAGGAGAACCAGAGCTTGTTCAGACCACAAGATATGCTTCAGTATCCATGCGAAGTAACATTGAGCATTGTATTCAGTAGACAGCTTAACTTGTAAATTAATGGAAGTTCAGCGACTCCTAGGAGCACACAAACACGCACAATCTTGAAAGGAGGGATGCATTTTTGCATTTTCTGCGTACTCTGAGGAATAATTGGAAGACCTCATGGCCTCTGCTGAGTCCTTGAAATATGCTAGTGATAATGAAATCACGTGAATCCAGTTTGCAGAGTATGGCACTTCTCGCCGAGATCTCGGGGGCGGCAGAGGCCAAAATGTTCAGGGGCAGGGGCGCAATTGCAACAACATATCACTCAGGGGCACTCCTCAGTGGCGAAAATCAAATAAATAAATAAAAATAAACTTCAAAATAAATATCATACGAAGGATGTCCTATTTTGTCTTCAGTTGCCAAATATTTTTGACCTACACCAGGTGCACCATGTTGCTAGCAAAATAAAGATCTCGGGGGCAGCGGTGCCATACTCTGCAAACTGGACGTGAAAGCGTTGAGTGTGCTACTTTGCTTGTGTAAAGAAGACTTATTAATATAAGCAATGGTAGCTGATTGCAAGACTGATGTTTTGTCAATCATTGTCTTGGTTCTGAAAGTTTATGCGCCGGCACTCCGGCAGTATACTGCAAGCTTATTTTGTGTGGATTGCCATGGATACCACATACCAGTTTAGGTCAAGAGCATTTTGGCGGTGGTGCCGCCACAAGGACACCAGAAGACAGTCTGAATACTTAGCCACAAGCATGTTTCAAATGATAGGCTATCAATGGATTATATTAGGATCCGATTCTCATTTCACAAAGCATTTAAAAGCGAAAGAAAGGGAACTAGCTACCATGTTGCATTGGATCGGCACAAAACAAGTAATGGAACGTTGTTATTTGCAGCTATTTTTTCTTTTTACCACCACAATATTATAACAGTAGGAATTGGATATAACCTCATGTTATAGCCAGAGTTATATGAAACGCTAGGCGTGTATTCATCCACAGACTATTTTGTAAGATCTCCTCCTGCCAGGCACTCTGCGATGTTATTGCCTGATAGCCAGCTGGGATACATCACAAAGGAGTCAACACAGCAGGTGCTGAGGGTGGTATTGTATGGTGATGTATTGAACATTTGTGTTTCATTTGTCAGCCACTTCTGATCGTGAATCATGACATAGTTTATGTAACGAGGGCATCATTAGGAAGAGGTGCAGCCTCTTTTTGTAGTGGACTGTTGTAGTTATCCCGGTTTCCTCCATGACGGACAGTGAATTGTTATTCTTCAAAACTCAAAGAAGAGACAAATGTATGCGTGTGTCTTCCTCAAACTATAGAAAGAAGCATTTATAGTGAGGCGGGGAAGTGTGCAAACAAGGCTGTGCTACACAGCTACAACACCGTCTACATTATTGACATCAACAGTGTTACATATGGCGACCTCCATTTGCTATATTAATTAGCTGGTCCATTCAGGTAAACACAGAAAACATCAGGTGCTGTAGATTGCATTTGTGTTAGGCTTTCCCGTGAGCCACATTGAGGGGTTTACCTTACGTCTCAAATGTGGTCTGATCATTCTGATGTACAGCTTGCTTTCAAACATCAAAGTATTGACATTGAAGAGCTTATTGCAGGTCTTTGAAGCTCAGACGATCCTAGCTGTGAAGCAGAGGATTTCATTAGAGCGTGGCATTCCAGTGGCACAGCAAAGGTTGATGCTCAGTGGAAAACCTCTTGCAGGTAGCACCATGGCATTGATGATGCCCTTTCTTGCATTTCCTTGATAATCGAATCATTCCTCATATAGTTGGCAATTATGGCTGATCAAAGCAATCGTAATCTCAGAAACAGAAGTCTTGCATCTGTTATTCGCCTTTTCAGATGGGAAATGCATTTGTGATTATCGCCTTGTCAATGGCAGCAAAGTTCATCTGTTCATCAAACCTGGAAATGCTAAGGCCCCACCCCAGCCATCATCAGCAGCGAGCAAAACAAAGAAGGATCACTTTTGGACCATGCTTGAAAAGATTTTGAAAAAGCATTTCTCAGAAGCTGACTGCAAGAAGCTGTTGCACCAGTTTAATGAGGTATAGGGCATTATACTTCAATGAAGTAAAACAGAATCACTTTGTGACTTTGAGGTCATAGCAATTGATACCATCTTTCTTCTAAGCATGAAAAGTCAATATCAGTCATTTAGGGGCGGATCTAGCATAAAATGTGTCAGTTGCTCAGAGAAACAGGTGCACTCCAGCCCCCCTGAGGTCATGCTCATCAGGGAATTTTTCGATATTTGTTCTCCCCAGGAGCTCTGGAACCGCACATGTATTTAACATTTGTGAAGTATGCTACAATGCAGAAAACCAGTCAATTTTCCATCATTCAAAATTTCTGCACAACACTGCTAAAGAAAGAAATGCTGCTGTTTTCACAGCTTGGCAATTGCAAGGGCCGAAGGGAGGTGTATTCTCACTATATTACTAAGGAGCTTTAGATCTGCAACAAGGATTACAACAAAGTTTAGGGTCTAGGTCAGGTTTGTCTTTGTTTTGTGCTAAAACTAATTTATATCAGCGATTGAGACGGAGCCCAAGACAACTGGTTTTCATGATCCCGGATGCAAGCGTAAACATAGGGTCTGATTGACGGCAAAGAATTGTTAATTGTTCAAGAATATGAACTAGAAGGGCCCCTTTGTTGCCATACTGGAATTACGACCGATTCAGCTGGGTGACATAAGCAAAGACAAATGCCTAGCTGAATTTCATTTCCTAAAGTCGGACTTCCCTCTGTCCTGAAACTCTCTTTATCGATCCAAAATTGTACAGAGCAGGCTGAGTTTATATTAGTTTTATGCTTGCTTTTGTGCTGAGTTGCATATCCCTGTCGATTATCAGATATTATGCCACGCCCTGGATCCGCCCCTGAAGTCATCTATCTCATGCTTGCTCATTTTAATGGACGTTAATGCGATTGGTCACTCATTTTTTCTTACAGGATTATCAGGGGTATCTGGACAGCCTAAGCCTCGATGACATTGAAACATTGGCCGGTGCACTGCAAGATCAACGGCAGGCCAAAGCTCTAAGTAGCTGATCAAAACACTCGCTGTTTGCTGCAATCTTCTGCAGGATTATAATTTACACATTTGCTAAGCAGCATACTAAGGTCACAGGCCACATGACTTAAATCTGTTTAAGCATACGTAAATGATAAGAAAGAACATTTTAATCAATGTACAGGAGACTATCTTTGCAAACAGTCATGTGCCATTAATGTTGCTAAACTTTTAGGGAATTCATTCATCATCACAAATACTGTTTTGTCCCTTGTCTTGCTCTACCTTTTACTTCTCACACAAGCTTCTGGTGTTCATAGGTAGGTTGAGTGATGAAGGAGAAGGCAAGCTGTCCAGTTGCTGTTCATAATCTCCTAGACTGTGATCAATGGACCACAGCTTAGGCATAAACTTAGGCTGCATTGTTGCAACAAAGTGCTCCCTCCACATCGTAATAAATTCAGGAATACTGCTTGCTGCCAACACTCCTTGAACAACCTTTTCGCCATGAGTCCCTACAAAACTGTAATTTGGTTTCCTTGTGTTCATGGTTGACAACTGTTTCAGAATTGTGACATCAATAGTCGCTGTGGTGGTGAAATCCTTTACAATCTTTTCTAGAACATTCCTCCTTTCTGTTGGTAATTTTGTTGATGCCACGAGGAGCGCCTTCGAGGCGGACTTAACGCTCCGCAACTGATTGTCTTCAATGGTCTTCAGTGTCCCATAAGTTCCAATTGGTGCATCATATTTCAGTGCTAGCTGCTGCCTGAGCTGCTCATCATACCGACAGGACACTTGATGACATGTTGGACACAGCAACTGGACGTCGTGAGATAAGCGATCCTTGAATTTAGCTGGGAAATGCCGCTTGTATTCATGAGGAACAACCATTTTACGTGAGTACTTGTCTGAGCCTCCGCAAACCACACAGATGTTCTCTTTGACTGTTGTGTAGTAAAGCCTGTCTTCAGTTGGAAACCCAGAAGGAGAAAACAGAAGTCTAGCTGTCAAAGGATCTTCACATTCCAATGTAGCTGAAAATACAACAACCATGCAAGAAGAATATAAACTCAAGACTAAGAATCTGCTTCACCCCTTCTTCAGACCTCTAATTCCCATCATGGATGCCTAAGGTCTTCTCTATGAAACTTTCATGTCATGTAGTAAAACGCCGGGGTCAAAACCAAGCCTGGCCCCCCTTACCTGATACGGTATGTCTCCAAGGCGCTCCTGGCTCTATTGGGCTGTCACTTGGAGATGAGCAGTGCACGAATAGCGAAGCCACACTGCTTGAGGCAACACTGGAGATCGAACCTTCAAATAACTTTACTTTTACTTAAACAGCAAGCAATTACAGACTAAACAATTTAAAAGAAAAGTCGTAGTGACATGTTTTTGGTCTGATCATGACATTTCCAAATGTTCTATGCTTCATTACACAATAGACCTGGAATCTTATTGTTCTCTACTGTTGGCTGGTGTAAAGCCCGAGGCAAACCATCCCTGAACAATTTAAGCAAAGCGTAACACTGATTAGTTGCTTTCTGGGCCATTGTTTCAGACAAACAATGCAAATTTAATGTTGTTCAACAATGAACAGGAAGCGAGAGTGTGGCAGGCTTAGCGAGTACTCGCACCGCTAGCTACTCGAACTCATGCATCTTAGCTACAGTGTCTTAAGACTAAACAGTAAACACTCACCTATTTTCTTATCTAAGTACCAAGCGATCTTCTTGCTATCGCATGTGCAAAGCACTTTACCATCTGGGCTCAACAGCAAGCAGTTCTCGTATAAGGGACGCCGTCTTGTTGGCGGGATTTTCTGTCGCATTTTTGTGTCAATCTTCGAGGAACGCTGTTTTAACTTTGAAGCTGCAGTGTTTAGCAACTTTGACTTGCGATACGGTAAATCAACAAGCCCCTGGCACAGAGATATCAGCTGATTTTCAAATGTTTTTGTCCAGAGCTCAAAATGACTATCGCTTTTACGAGCGACTGTACAAGTTTCACTGGCAACGGCATCAATTTCTTTTCTATCAACATTGAATTTATAACAATCTACTCCAACATCGACAGGTAGAGTCACTTGTGTTCCATTTTCAGTCTGATCCTTTGACAATAAGTGCACACGGTCCTCCAAAATGAGTTGCTTTCTGTGGAATAATTTGTGCAGCGCCAAGCATAAGAACACTTCCAGGGAGGCAACAGCGTCTAATGCAGCATACATGATTTGATCTTCGGTTAGTCTCTGCTCCCAATTGCTACGCTGGATTCCAGATTTTTCAACTTCCAAACCAACAATGAAGGTACTAAGTGAGGCCAATCCTTCGCCAAATTGCCTGGCAAAAAGCAAGAAATTTGATTCACAAATCACAATTGATTAGGATAAAGCAAATGGCAAGAATTTTAACTATATGATACGGATACAATTGTGACAAATGTAACATTACTAGCTCGTACCATCCATCGGGCCTAGTACGATATTCGCCGTGGATATGTATCCGGCACCGGACGAATAACCATTTCCACTATTTGTCCGGTATTTTCATCCTTCTCTAGATTACAATTTTATAAAGCTTTGAATCTGTTCTTCTAATAACTATATTAAAACCTGAATGTAAAGAGAAATACAACTGATAGAATTGCTAACACCAGGATTCGAAGCTCGAATAAAACAGATGTCACAAAGAGCTGACAAATGCCGCCGGTCTCAATTCGTGTTAGAGCTAACTGTTGCTGCAGAGGTTTTTGAAATTTAACAGCATTCATCTGTTTGCAGTACCATCCAACCAGTGGCATATAGCCAGCTCCCAGATGTTGGTCCTGCTCAACAATTTCCAGTCAAGGACCTAGGGTAGGCCATAGTGGTAGGCTAATATGTAATCTCGTTTTGCCACTGTTGTGAGCGTGCTAACTGCAAATGCATTTCAAATAAAATTGTTTGCTAACATATCGAGAGAGAAAGTTGAGCAATTTTGCCGCCTCTTGTCAAGAAAACCCAGTTGCAAAGTTGTTGCTTGCAGTAGCTTGTGCATCGGTGTGATCTGTAGTCAAAACAATGCAGTCGCAGGTCCTTCCAGCCAGTTTCCAGCAGTGCAGCTGTTCGCTCACTCCTGCTCTTCAGAATAGCAGGACTAGACGTCCATTTTTGGACCGCATGGAATGCAGAAACAATAGCGCAAGACCCGATTAAACCAATCAAAGCACAGCAGAAGATACGTCACTCCTGCTGGCTGAGCTTGGCTGAGGCAAGCAGGACTGAGACGATTTTGTGACTTCAATGAACTCGTACTTAGTCTCGTTGAAGGCAAGATAAATTTACCTGGAGGATTTTGAAGATATAGCTATCTCATTTATTGAAAATATTAATTTCGAATGAATTTCATTTGGTGCTGCTTAGCAGGACAAGCAGGACCGCTAACTACGCCACTGCATCCAGCTAACCTTGTTTAAAGTGTCGCAATCATGTATGTTGTAATAAGTGTTGCAATCCTGTATGTTGAGGTCGCGTGTCCTGTATAGTTGTGAAGTTAGATTGTGGAATCGCGTACGTGAGTCGTGTCGTTTCTTGCTGTTGGTATCTTTACACTTGGATTTAGCAGCGACATATTCCTAACGAAGTGCCAGTGTTGCCCCTAACCTCAGCCTTGATGGTAAACCAGCCTTTGGTTATAGCCCTGACTGGAATTTATGAATTGTGTAAATTCGCTACCTTTACTCCAAAGTAAATTTTTATTTAACTACTTGCCTAATAAAATAAGTTGCCTAGTGATGAGCTATCCACTCGTTAATTAATACTTTGTACCTGAAGTGCTGTTGGCGTTGAATCGGGACGCAACGATGGAGAATATGGCGCAAGTCAACGCAGCCCCGAGGAAATACGGCAAGCCGGCGGAGGCGTTCGCAATCGCCAAGAATACCAACACCAAACTTGAGAATTGTCCTGTCTTCGAGTATGGCCTTGAGGCTAGCTGGTACAATTCCACCCATGGCTGACAGCTGAACGAGGAAGCAATCGCCATTTTCAGTTGACAGTTGAAGCAGTGCAACAGGGCAGCAATTAGACTCTGAGTCCTTCTTCGCCCTACTTATCCACTCACAGTCCAATCCGCACAATCTGATGGTGTACGTTAAAGACGATAGGATGTCATCACAAGACGAAGCATCAGTAATGTAGTATACGTTGTAGCTGGTTTGTTTGTTGCGCAGGAGATGAGCAATGGCCTTGCATTCAGCCAAGAAGTCCTTCGAGGCCTGGTCATCGCGAGACGAAGCAGATTTCAAAGATTTAACAGCAAATCGAGCAAGATCGTGAGTAATAAGCAAAGAGAAGGCAACAATGGACCCGTTACAATTCCAATGTCGTAAGAAAAAGCTATGAACGAAGCAAACTAAGTCCCTCATCACCGCCATTTTAGCTCCTTCAGTCCACGATCGCAGGACTTTGCATGAGACCGCGACGCGACCATGGACACGACTGACGACATCATCCGCCTCGTGTTCATGAATGCTCAATTTGGCGGGAAACATGCGATCACGAGGCCAACAGTCAATGCGCTGAGCTGAACTGAAGTACTGAACGAGTCAAGGAACGAGTGAAACGCCATAAATACCAAGCTCTTTTGCATTTCTGTTTGTCGAGAACTCCATTGGTCTTGGCTTCATAATTGCAAAACTACAACACAATCACGATGCCCAGAAAAAGTGCTGAAGGCGGGAGCTCCCAGAAGAAGGTGAGCATTGATTCCGTTGATCAAGCCATGTGAATTCCATGTCATGGTTTTGGCCTACAGCTCGGCTAGTTATGCTTGTGTCTGTTTTCAACGACAGGCAAGGAACGCTCAGCTAGATACCAGGTAAGCTGAGCAAGGTCTATCGCCATAATTATTCATGGTGGCGCGCGCCTACTCCGATCATGTGCTATGAGGCTGTTGTGTGTTTTTACTTGTTGTTGTTGCTAGCGACGACAGTCAGATGGATTGCGATAGCAACGAATCCCAAGCGACTGGCTCATCGCAAGCGAATAGCAACCCTTACGGCAAGATGTCGCGAGAGGAATTCAAACGGAAGGTGACCACGATTAGAGTACTGATGACGTAGATGTATGTATGTATGTATGTATTTGACTCTCAAAAATTTTACGAATATTTGACAGAGCAACGTCAACAAAATTATGTTTACAGCTAGTAATAAAAAGAACGGTGCTTGATTG